>PVKN010000636.1:0-69382 GCA_004027915.1 Capromys pilorides
CCTGTTAAATTCACTCTCCACATTTCTCCCAGTGATTTTCTGAGTAACACAACCTGAAAGTTGTTCTTTTCTTTAAAAGCACTGGCATAGTTTCAGGATGAGACCTGGGCTTTCTCACAAGCCTGAGGCCCTGTCTCATCTGGCCCTGCTACACTGGATCCTCCACAGCTTCCTCCCTCTCCTGTACCCTGTGGAGAACCACACAGCCTTCCTTGGATTCTCTGGCTCTTATTGCTGTGCTGTCTGCTCCTCCCCTAGATTTCCACACATAATCCCTCTGCCAAGAACCTCACAGATTCCTCACCACCTTTTCTCCCTCTTTCTCTCTACCACAGTGGAGTCTAGACTACCTGTGTACCACCCTAAAGCACAAAGGTAAGCAGGTGTGCTGTGTCCCCATTGGGAACCCTCCATGTCTACCCACTGCCTAGCAGTAGTTTGGGGTCTTGGGTCAGTATTCCAGCCTCTGGCTGCTGGGCTGGCCTCTTCCTACCTCCTTTCTTACCTTTGCTCATGCCAATGTTTAAGAGAACAAAGATAAACAGGTAGAAGTTGAGCAAAAAACCAAGTAGAGTGATATTTTAAGAGGTGTGTTCCTGCATTCAGCTTTACCCAGGGCAAGTCCTGATGGACTTTGCTATAGGACATGGTTGTAAAACTATGTGCCAGAGTTGAAAGGACCGAGAAGACCCGATGAAGGTGGCTCACAGAACTCACTGAGATTCTGTCCCCAGTGAGCCAAGAACCTCCGAAACAAGCCAGCTTTATTCAGGATAGTCAGCGTGATCTCGTGCACAATCATGTCAGCAAAGGAGAACCATGTGCTCAGGCACAAACCTGACCACGGTCTTATTAACGTAAAGGAGGAACACATGCTTAGTCACGATTTTCATCAACTTCCATCCCTCTCCTATCAACCAATAGCATTCCAAGAAAGGAAGAAAGCAACAGAGAACCCACAGGTGAAGCTGCCCTACCGCAGCTGCCTCTGGGCCCCGTCCATCACACTCTGCTTCTTGAAACACCCATCAGGCTACAGGACATGGTTGGTGTGAGGAGTTTTGGTAAAGTGCTGGTGTGGAGGCTAGGTGCATCAGATGTATAGAAAACTAATATATTAATCTATTAATATTTTAAGCCAGGTCCTGGATCCTGAAAATATACTATATACTAACAACAATAAATAAATAAATAAATAAATAAATCACAGAACTTAACCTCACTGCCTTCATTTTTTATATACCATGAAATCAGTGTATTCTTTGATATTCCAGAGAATTGTGTGGGACAGGCTGATGCTGATGCTGATGCCTAGATGGAAAATGGAGTGGTCAGAGGAAGCTCCTCTAAAAAAATAATGTGTGCACCAAAACCTATGTGCTAAGGAGACCACTCGCTGGGTCAAAGCAAGGCAAATAATAACTGTAGTTACAGCCAATACTACATTGCTAGGGACTGCGGGTCTTGCTTTAAAATACTTTGCTAGTACTAGCTCACAGATGCACAAAAGAACTCTGTGGAGGCTATTATTTTCCTCATTTGAAGGCTGGGAAGGACACAAAATGGCTAAGTGGAAATTCAAACCCACAGCCCTGACTTCATTCAGGGGCTGTGTTCTTAGCCACTAGCTGACTTCTGAGCTCAGGGTCTGCATGCCAGAGGCTCCAAGGCACGAGAGGATGGAGCACAACAAAGAGGCTGAGAGATGGCCATGGTGGCAGGAGCTGGGCCAGGAGTGTAGAAGACAGGGGACTCTCAGTGGGGACCGGCCTCAGAGCCTGGGTGCAAAAGCTCAGTGCACAGTGTGCACTAGGGCACAACAGAGACTCTTTCAGAACAGACTTCCTTCCTATTCCATCTGGCTCAGCCAGCCTCAGTGGCCCCCACCACAAAGTGCCAGGAACACAGCCGCAAGCAGATCTGTCTATGCAGTTGTGATATAAGAAACTCAGAAGGGATCAATGCTAAACTGGGAGTTGCCTGTGCCCAAGCTCAGCTTGTAAAGTGGCTTCAGGCAGAGGTGGAACGGGGAAGGGTGTCACAGGTGCTGCCTAAGGTGGACTGAAGAGGTAGTACCAAGCAGGTCCAAGATGGCCCGACTGCCCTGAGATCCCTATTCCTATAGAAGCTCCTGGATGGTTCCTCACCTGCTGCAGAGCCAGTTCTAAGCAGTCATTTGGCAGAATCTACCCCAGAACTTGCCCTCAGCTACCCTATGGTGCGTTTTGATTTTTTTCTCTGTACACAAAGAATCTTGCTCTGAAGTCCTTTCTGTACAGGTGGTTTGAGATTTTTCTAAGCTCCATATCTCAAATGGTGAAACATAAGGGATTCTTTGCTGTCAGTTGTTATTTGCATAGCTGTTATGTGGACTCCATGACATTCCTCTAAAAGAGGGCTGTCTCCTAGAGAGACTGCAATACTCCTAGGAAGGACAGTTGACATTCCCTCTTTCACAGAAAGAGGCAAGCAGGTAAGTCCTGTCTGTGTTTCTCTCCAGTGGCAAACCCCCCTGGAACAATCTCCTTAGGCCACTTTATTTTTTTCCAAAGGGATTTTTTTTGGTCTTTTTATTAGTTTTCTGGTACTGGGAATCAAACTCTGGGTCTTGTGCTTACGAGGCAGGTGCTGTGCCGCTGAGGTACATCCCCAGCCCACTTAGCTCACTTTAAAAAGCCGTAATTCAACTTTTCCTGTAAAACTTTGCTATAGTGAAAAGACATTTTAAAAGGACTGCTAAAGGTTGTTGGAAGATTTTCATGTTGAACATTTTAAAAAGGCAATTTATTCAAGTGTGTTCAGGGTCTTTTCATATTCTTGGGCAGGGTGGCCAGGGCTGGGTAATGGGTGTTTAACCAACGCACCTGTGAAACCTATCTTTTTCCAAAATAACTCATTTAAAAGGCAGGCACAAAATGGATTTCCTTCACAAGGAGGGAGATCTTAAAAATGTTTGTTCTCTAACCAGAAGATTGCATGGCTGTTGGATTTCCCCACAATAAGCTGGATGAGTACTGAGTGCCCCAGGAATGTCCAACCACTCTGCTGCATCGCCACTTACATTTTAGGAAGAGTGACAAGCTGGTGTGTAGGTGTGTGTGTGTGTGGGGGGGGTATGCACACAATGAAACCATGACAGAACTGGATGAGTTTATAACCCCTCCCCACAAAAAGATTGGCAGAGAAAACCACTCGGAAAACTCTGATCTGATGCTTGCTTGTAAAGTTTATTGACAACTGTTTGGTCCCAACACACAAAACAGCACTTGAACCACAAAAAGTGTTCTAACAAAGTAGACAGTTAAGAAAAACATCTTTTCCCCCAAGCCCAATCCAAAACAAACAGTGCAAGATGGGAAAGGGGGTTTTGGTGATAATTTTTGTCTTTTTTTAAACAGATAAATCTCAGCAGATACATCTTTCCATCCAGAAATAAAGCACTTTATCATCTTAATGTACATATATCATTTTGTCATCATTCATTAAGCCTCTGGATAAAAAAATAGATAAGAATTGGACTGGCCACTGTGGGAAACACCATGAACACAGCGTGCTTCTGCGGCATTTTCACATTTTTAACAGCAACTGTTAGTCACACGTGTCCCAGACTAACTGGCAGCTCCAGTAAATGCTATGAACACACACTCATATGACAGTGCAGGACACTTTTTTCTGCTGCTCAAAGAACCTGTTCTTTGAGACTGTTCCGAGTGACTTGTAATGATGCCTCATACATTTTAAAGTTCACAATTTTCTGCATGCTAGCAAAACTGAAGTCCAAGCATGCAAACTCAGCCTTATGAAGTCTTAGTATAAGGCAACTGATGTTCTAAACACCAACTTCATGTTGTTTAAAAGCATCTTTTAAAAAATTGTACATCTGCATTTTACTTCCCATAACACTATGTCTGTAGTGGAAATGCCTGTAGAAGGATTTGCAAAGTGCCATAATACTTTAGAGAGGCTTCCAGGGTTGTTCATTTTGATTGGGGCATGTATTGAGAGTTGGAAATCACTGGCTTCATTTAAAAAGACTCAGGGAACAAAAAATCCTAACTCATAAAAATGTTTCCGTAGCCCTTATTTTGTGGCATTTTATCAAAATTCTGGCTACAAATCAGAGCCCATTTTTTGGCTTTCTAGAGATTACAAAACATAAACATGTCCCCAAAAGAAACTAACGAGTGCAAGACCTTACGCCAACAGGTTTTTCTGCTCTATGAATGAATCCACCTTTTTGCCCAACAAATACAATCCATTGTAAATGTCAGGTTTCTCCAGCAGGGGTGAGAGGCTACCCAGGGGCAGACGCCTCAGACACCCAGAAAAGAAGGACATTCCACAGGGCAGTGCCCCTAAACGCTGGCTTTTCCCAAATGACAACACACACACATACACTTCCCACAGCAAGAAGTAGCATGACTAAAAACAGATGCTATTAAAAGACACTGAGGTAACACAGACACACACATCATCGCACAAAAAGCTTCCCAGCTATCAAAACCAGCTTTAAAGTTACAAAAACAAGGTTAAGCCAATCAACCTTGGCCTTCTCATGTATAGATAGAATTCTTGTCTCTTCCTCGTGGAAATAGTATTGACTCTGCTCCTGTTAAAGTACTTTACCACTTAGCTCTGATTTATAATTTATGCATTTGATGCATATTTTTAAAAATCAGACTTTCTAATACGGCCTCTTGACACACAATGATGTGTGTTGTAATTCAAATGCTGACTTTAAGTTCATGACATCAAGACCATCCCCTTTTCCTTAACCTAATCACATCAAACTGGAATTTAATGTAGAAGGGAAGTATAAAACATCCTCGACTTTCTAGAAAGCTCCTAAATGGAACCCCAAAATGGAAATATTTAAAAAAATTTGTGATGAAGCCACAATTATCAACTACAGACATAGTTAAATAAAAAACAAGGCACACTTACAAGTCACAGGGAAGCCAGGAACCTTCACTCCAACCTGAAACTCACAGCTCACTTCCTCACTGGCCCTTCCCCTTCAGTGTGTGCACATCCAGGCCCACAGGCTTCCCTTCAGAGATGCATCATGCATTTGGTTAAGGAACACGAGTAAGCACTGGCTGAAAGGCTCTGCTGTGCTACATTGGGGATACACCACCCACGGGGCTCCAGAAGCCAAACCCGTTCTTGCTACCTGAGTACTGCTTGCTTCTTCTGGGCCACCATTGTTTCATACTAAGTAAAAATTTGGTAAACTAAAGGTTCTCTGACAAATATCAAAAGTTCTTTCAAATAACTGGGGGGAAAAAAGGAAGAAAAAAAACTTCAGCTAAAAGCTGCACTCAATGTAAAAGAAACACAAACATTATGGAATTCATCTAAAGATGTGGCTTCAGGGTGGGAGGTGGTTCAATGAAACAGAAAAGGATGTTTTTTGAGCCCATTTTTGTGTGCAGAATCAGACAGTTTTTTCCCCATTCTAATTTTATGTTCAAAATGGGAGTTAAAGCTTGGTTATAGGTGCAAAAGAAAAGTTGGCTGCCAATTTTATTCTATTCTTGGGTTGCTTTTTGGCTGGGCTTTCCACAGGGTCCTTGCTGTGCAGTGACTCCGGGGCATCCGAGGAGGGGCAGGGAGGCACTGGGGCAGCTGCTGGGACACAAGATGAGCTGGAATCAGAGGGCAGTTTTTCCTTCTTTACCAGTACAGGAATTTCAGTATTTTCTTCTTGGTTTAGAGTCTTATTTTCTATAAATATAGAAAATCAAACAAATACAGTTTTAGACTTATACAAAGTATTAGCTTTTGTATAGCCACTATGGAAACAGTATGGAGAATCCTCAAAAAACTAAAAATAGAAATTCCACTTGACCCAGCTACACCTCCTCTCATATGTTCCCACCACAGTTAAACATAGCATGCTACAATGATACACACACCTACAGCTAGAGCAATAGCTAAGCTCTGGTAGCCTAGATGCCCACAGAAGAATGGACAAATGTAATGTGATATGTATGCACAATGGAGTATTGGCTACAAAGGATGAAATCACGTCATTTACAGAACAGTAGATGGAGCTTGAGAACATAATGCGAAGTGAAGACACAGAAAGTTAAGTATCACATGGTTTCTTTTATATGAAAACCCTAAAATGTAAATAATCTAAAGAGTAAAATAAAGGAGCGATCTTAAGAAACAGAAAGACTTTTTACAGATGGGGAGGAGCTGGGACATAACATCACCATTATGAAATGCAAACAGAATAACAGACTGAAAAAAAAGTTGATTTTTTACTTCCTCACTTGTTTTTCCTCAAGAAATACTTTAAAAACCCACCACATGTCACAACTGTGCCACAATTCACATATTAGTTGTGTGCCCTATTATTATGTGTTGCAAAATTCAAATACTGATAAACTCCATCTCTCTTTGCCCTGGATTACAAGGTTTTGGACATCTCACTTTTGGCTACAAGTCAATGTTTTTCCATTTGGATTCTCTCTTTTGGGTTGGCAAAGACCCACACACCATGCATAAACATTCTGAGTTGAAAGAGGATGGGCCTTCATGCCAGGGTGCTCCTGGCCCATTCTATTTCTATTCACATGGATCTGACCCCAGCTGATAAAGGGTAAGCTGTACTGAGTCAAAACCACCCTAAAAAATCAAGTAAATCAAATATTTCCAGTTCCCCTGGAGTGTTAGCAGACTGCTATTTCTCTGGCTGAGCTGCAAGTAATTCACTCAAAGCCCTGTTTGCTTGAGAAAGATGTTTATGTATTGTGTATGTATGTATGTATGTATGTATGTATGTATGTTAGTACAGGGTCTCACTACGTAGATTGGACTCGTAGTGATCCTCCTGTAGTGAACCTTCCAAGCGATGGATTACAGGTGTGCACCACCACACCCAGTCTCGATAGTGGTCTAGCACCTCCCACGGACACGGCCGGTATGGCAGAGATCACTGCGTTCTGCCTATGTAGGCGTTTTAGTCTGCTGAGCTATCTGGCCAGCCTGCATTATGTTTTCATTGTACCTTAGACTGCACTGTGAGGAATAAGGGACACCTGCTGCCAAAGGCACATACAAGGGAAGAGTGACTTTAGAAGTACCTGCAGAACCCCCAGCTCCTAAGGACACTGTGGACAGACCATCCCATACTATACAAATTTCTTCCTTCCCTTGTCACACGCATATAGTTGAGCTTGCGTACATTTAATGTGTAAGAACTACAACTACACAGAAAAGCTACTGTATAGTTTCTGCCATCGATGCCAGTTACATACTGCAGAGGAACACTGTAAGCCCCCCACCTCTTCCATAGGCTGGCTCTTCCCAGGCCTTTTTATGTTTCCCCACCCCTAATTTCCAGGAGCACGGCTTCAGTTCTTCATTGGTTAACAGTGTCAAATGTTGTTCAGGATGACTGAGGATAGCAAGAGCCAGTTCCGTAGCAGCAGGTGTCTCTAATGCTCCCAGTACATCACAGAGGAGCCTGATTACAAGGTTTGGAAAAGAAAAGGGAAAGCTCTTATAGGGCAGGGGACTTCCTTGCAGGAGAGGGAGCTGCTCCTTTCAAATCCTAGCTCTGTCATGTCCTAGCTGTGTGACCTGAGGGCAGCTGTGTCTCTAGTTATGGTGTGAGCTGTGCCTAACATGGTAATTCAAGAATTATCCCGGCAGTGTCCAGTCTGAGTTACATACGGTCATGTCCTATCAGGTTTGAGCAGGGGACTATCAGCGGGTAGCTAATGCATCCTGTATAGTGTTGGCACCAAGTTGGGACTTGACAATGACAGTTTTTACTGTTACTGGGCAATGTCCAGGCTTCAGGCTTACAGATGCTTTGCTCCACTTATATCTTCAAAAAGTCCCTGTATCCTTGGGCCCCCACCACACAATGACTAGTAAGGGTCAGACTTCAGAGTCCAGACAAAAAATGGCATGAGTCTCCCCATGCTGTATCCCTGAAAAGGGTAGGAGACCAGAGGTCCTGAAGAATTTCCCATCCTCCTTTGTGGGTGGACACTTTCACAGCTGTGATATCCTATGACCATCAAACCACCTTTGTTCCCTTGCTTGATGCACCCCAAGCAACCCTGGGGTGTAAATCCTATTTGGTAGGAACCCTGATGAGGAAAGAAAGTCCCAACATCTTTTCATCTCCCTCCAACATTTAATATACTGGCATCATGGCTGTTACTGATCTTAATCCACAAAGAAAGCCCCCTCAACCTACCAGATGGCTCTTGAGGGTGTTCCTCAAACTGAATTAGGTCAGCAGACTGTAGGATAACGGGATCTGGTCTCAGCTGAGGGGATGGCAGACATGAAGGGACAGGTGCACACAGCAGGTCAACAGGGGAGCTGCTGGCCAGGCGGAGAAGCTCTTGATCCGTTTCACTAGGCCCTTTACAGAGAAAGCAAGCTACAGTCTATCATAAGGACAAACACCAGTCTGTACCTGAGGTTTCCTCAGCCTTAAAAACAAACATGGCAGCAAATACTCAGCAAATGTCAGCAAGGTTTTAAGAAAAATCATCAGGAAAAGTCTAGGTTAAAAAATGCCATAAGCCAGTCATCTCCTGGGTGTTCCTCAAGAGGCCCCATTCGGCAAAAAGGGCTTTGCACACAGCTTCTACAGAGGGCAAATGCAAAACTCTAAAATGTCAGAGTAAAGCAGTTTAATGAGCAAAAGCTCAGAATTAGAGGACCTGGCTCCCGGTTATGTCATTTCTTTGCTGATGTCTCCTATAACTTTAGTTTCTCAGTTGGTACAATGAAGCAACTCTTGCTAAAAGTCATGTGAACATTGTAAAGTGACTTATAGTAGGTACTTTAGCAAAGAAAAATGCTACATAACCCAGCTTTCAAACTTTAAAGGTAACAATCTTACATATAATAGGTTCAATACCTTTCAGTAAAGTTAAAACACAGAATTCAAGAGAACTCATTTTTACCTATTATAGAGGTAAAACTTCCACAAAACCTTGTGAGTCCACGTTATTTTGAGAAATATTATTGCACTGCTATCAAGTATTTCCTGGACAAGTGCTCTGACAAAGATATGCTCTGACTGAACTTTGGTCAGAAACCTATGAGTTTTCTTAAGTCTGCTGTCTTGTTCACTTTGTCCTTGCCAAGTCCGGTTCTAGCGAAAATGATCAAATTTCTCATTCCCAAACTTTTGCTATCTAAATCCTTGCCTGCCTTTAGCGGAATCTTGTTAGGCCAAGTTAGCAAGATCCCCCAATCTTTGCTGTGTCCCTTAGTCATTTTTCTATCCACTGATCCCTACATTCTGCTCCTCGGCACTAAATCCCTACTTGTTTCTTTGTATTTGGAACTAAGCACTCATTGCTACTGAAACAGTCTTTAATTACCATGTTAGCAAGTGTCAGATACTTTTAAACAGACATGACTTGGGATATCATCAGTATGGGGAGGACGCTAACCAGCTACTCACACAATGGAATCATATACAGGCTAGGTTATCATCTGTTATGCACTAAACACAAAACTGCTTTGGAAAAGCAATGACTAGTTAAGGAAATGACTTGCAGTCATCTTCTCCTCCACACACTCCCTAACCCAAGCCGTTTCTCTGACCATTTCATCAACTTTGCTGCACTGGCCTTTCCTAACAGTGTTACCTGGTCCAAGCTGGGGTTCTGAGGCTGTGTGCAACTCGGTCACCTGCAGGATTTGCTCACTGTCTGCAGCGTAGCTTTCATGAGTGGTAGGGGACAGACTGAGTGAATTCAGCCGGCCTAGAAGATAAAGAGCACCCGTCAGAGAGAAGAGTCAGAGAGAACTGTGACTGTTCAAGGGGCAGAGGACAGGTGCTTACTTACTTTTCATGTCATTTTTTAACACTACAATTCTCTTATGACCATGTCCTTTTATCCAGACCACCTGCACACAAGACATACTACTGGTTAAGCAGTGGAAAAGAAAAGGAGGGGAAATCACCCTAGCACTCAGGAAGAGAGGGACCCCCTGTACCTTCATGAAACATGCTAGGATTGAAAAACCAAATGAATGCCAGAAACAATTTTCCTATTCTCTTTAGCTTTTTGAAACCAATTGGAGAAACCTCACAATAGGCACTTCCCTTTGAAACAGTCAGCTAGCTGAAAAATCATGAGACATAGTTTCAAAAGTATGCTTTATGACTCTAAAAGACTATCTTTCAAGCATCAGTTTGGGTATATAAATTAAGAAAGTCCTCAAATGAGAGCATTTAGCCTTTTTTTCCCCTCAGAAACTAAGAATAAGGTAAAAGAATAAAGAAAGATTTCTCAGATCTGAAGTAAATTTCCGATCACCATCTAGGAACGAAGTCTACCTAAAAGCGTGCTCTCTACCTCCTCAGCCAAGAGGTGGCAGAGGATAGCTCTCAGCTGCCAGGGATTTCTCGGTGCAATCTATCACCAAGGCCGACTTCAGTTCCCAAGTATTCTTCATCTGTGTCCTTAGTACTTTATTTCACTATAGGCTGAGATTTTGTTATCTGAAACTCTCAGGACAAGAAGAATTTTACACTGTTTAAAAAAATTTTGGACTATACATGCACATACATGATGAGATGGCAGGCCACAGCTAGAGCTTGGGCACAGGGCCTGCCTGGCAAGCACAATGTCCTAAGTTCGAGTCCTGGTACACCCCGCTCCAAAAAAAAGAGAGATGTCTTTGGGAATTAAGACACAAAATTAAAGATACAATTCATTTATTTCACTTATACTTTCTACACATAGCCTGAAGGTGCATTTACAACATTTTTAGTTATTGCCTTTTCACTCTAACCTGCCACATGAAGTCTGTTATGAACTATTCCCCTTGTTCCTTCAGGTGGACGTTTGGAGTTTTGGATATTGAAGAGCACTCTGACCCTGGATTTTAGGACTAGGGTTGCTCAATCCACATTTTTACTTGCCTTAACCCTTTATCAACACCTCTGGTTCCTTGGTAGTGACCAGCCCGCTAGGCAGGCTCCCTCCTCCATCCTGTTTCCCTCATCTCTAGACAGCACAACAGCCACTGTGACGACTTCCAAAGGTAACCTGGACTCTTCCCACTGTTCCCACCGCACAGCTCAGCTCCTTAGCTCAGGAAGAAGAGCCCTTGATACTGAGCTCCTACTTCGCAGGGATGCCCCCAAGGCAGGCCAATGTTCTACCGCTGAACACCCTCAGCCCCTCTAGCTAGGACACTGCTGAGGACACCCTCTCAGGACTGCCCTGATGGCTCTTGTCACATGGTGACTCATAAATGTCCTAGACAGCTGCAGGTCCCCCATTCCCAGAAGGGAGCTGTGTCAGTGTGCACAATGAACAGAGGGCTCACAGCTACCAATGCACTGGCTGCACCAACTAATCACCACTTAGACGTCCTGATCTCCCTATTACCCAGCGCTTTGCCGAGGGTCTTATCTTAAACTTACTCAACTGTAATACAGGAATTTAATAAAGGTTTAAAGCATCGATGAGAAACACTAAAATCATCTCTGTTAGACAAAGTCTGTTCTGAAAGAACCAGTTCAAAATGCCAACCATTTTATTATTCTGGCAGCATCTACAGGAATTGGCTTGTGGCTCTTCAGGAAAACACAGAAGCTGAGAAAAACACCCACCTGTGGGATTGCTCCCAAGAGCTCCTCCACACTGTTGTAGCCATATGTCTTGGGCTGCAGTGTTTCTCCAACGAACTTGTTATAGGCCACAGAAAATTCATGAAGGAAAATCTGCTGGTAGTGGTAAGTATGAAGTAAAGATCGCACATTCTTTGCAAATAAATACAGACTTGTGAGCTTCACGCACTCTTCCGTCTTATCATTAGTAAAAACCTGGTCCAAAAGAAGAAGCAGGATTAGAAACTTCTTGAATGACTAACCCTGTTCCCTTGAATGTAGGCTTCCAGCTGATAGGCAAAAGAGCAATCAGTCTAAAAATGGGCAATAACTTATGGTAGAGGAGAAGGGGCGGGGGAGAGTACTCACTTCAAGGTCTCCTAGAAAATCCAAAGGCTTGAACAAACTTCATCTGCAAGTCTAAGGTTGTAGAATTTAGGAAGACAGAGTAAAGAAAACTAGGAAAGCGGTGATCTTAAACCAAGCAGGCAGTGCACGTCTATAATCCTGGCACTAGGGAGGTTGAGCCAGGACGATCTCTGAGAGCTCAAGACCAGCCTGGGGGGCTACAAAAGTGAGCACAAGGCCAGCCGGAACTGCACAGTGACACCTTGCCTCAAAAACAAACAAAACAAGGAAGCAGTGAAGTAAAGATGCTGACCTTGGTAGAGCAGGCTGCTCCCACAGCAGGATTAAGGCCACCACATCCCATCTGCCAAACTAATCTGTTCAACTGTTTAGTTTTGTAGTACTTGATGACTGAACACAGGACCTTCACAATGACCTACATTCCTAGTCCTTTGTTTGTTTGTTTTGAGACACGGTCTTGCTTTGTCACCCAAGTTGAGAAGTTGTGATCCTTCTGCCTCAGCCTCCTAACTGCCAGGATTACAGGCTTGTATTACTAAGCTCAGTTCCCAAACTAGTTTTCTAAAAAACCCTATGACACAGGAAGAAATTAACATTCTTTGAAAACACAGATAACAAAACACAAACACACAAAAAAGTTTTATGCTTTTGAGTTCAGATGTAGTTTTTTTAAACCATAAACCTTATCAGAGTCTTTAATATGCCCTGGAAGCTCTAAGAGAAAAGCTAGTTCCAAAGTTTTTCTGGTCATTTAAAGTTTAGTCCTACAACATCCATTAGCATTATCTAGAATAAGAGTTCAAAGAATACAAGATTAACAGGTCTAAAACACATTGGATTAAGGCCGGGCATGGTGGCACATGCCTGTAGTCTCAGCATTTGGGAATCTGAGGCAGGAGGATCGGTGTGAGTTCCAGACCAGCGTGGACTGCAAAAGTGAACTCAAGGCCAGCCAGAACTGCATAGTGAGACCGTATCTCAAACAGACAAAAAATAAAACAAAACAAACAAATAAACAAACAAACAAAATTGAATTAAAGCACCTGTAAGCAGGTGCAAGGGCTAAGGGATTCAATCCCCTGGCCTACTGTGCCAGCCCCGCCCCCCAGGACATACTGAGAGGCAATTGAAACTCACACCTATAATCTCAGCTCTTGGGAGGCTGTAAACAGGAGGATCACTACAAGACTGATCTACTAGTGAGACCCTGAACACCCTGTAGATCTTTCCCTAAAAAAAAAAGTTAGCGTTGCTATCCTAGAAATACCTATCACATAGTTACATAAAAATGGTTTACTGGGCAGGGACATAGCTCAGCAGCACAGCACTTGCCTGACAAGCACAAGGTTCTGAATTCAATACTCTGTATCCCCCAAAGAAGTTTATCATTCTTTTATATTGTTGGATTTTATGTTATTATCCTAGCATTTTTTTTTTAAAAAAAAGACTAGATTAGGTTTATGGTATTAAAGTTATTTTGGCACCATAAAAGTGAACTTTTTTTAGTGGTCTTGAATGATTCTTTAAAAACTGGAACTACTTATTCTTTTATGGTTTTGTTGAAAACTCAACTGTTTATCCTTTTGGACTGGTGCCTTATTTAGTGGTAAAAATTCAATGATCCTTTGTAGATTCTGCTGTGATAACTGGACTAGTTTTTAACTTTCTTGGATCACCTTGGATAACTAACTCTTTTAGGAACTCATTTTCTCTAGGTTCTTAACATTTGCTGCCCCATGACTAGATTTGGTATTCTCTTATGATTCTTCCCACCCTGCAGTCTGTTCTTGAAAGGCAACAGGTTTAGCAGCCAGCCAATCTTCCTTCCTAGCCCTTACCTCCACTGCTAAGTCATCCAAAACTATCGAACACTCACACCATCTAATTCAGATATACAACACCAACAAAATGCAGCCTGGTACAGGATAGAAACATCTGACTTCAAGCAGCAAGACACCAGGGCTTTTGTTTTGACTTTATGACCCATTCTGGCACGGTTTGTTCATCCCAGTAGGCCCTTTTATTCATTCAGAAAATGATCCACAAGTCCTGAAGATCTCTAGGGTCCCTTCTAGTTCCACATGCTAGGCTAATTTACGCAAACAGGCCAACAGCTTTCAGTATGATACAATTAACACATGTACCTCCACTAAGTAAGGCAGACTCTTCAGAAGTTCAGTCAAGGTCATGAATCCGTATTCACATGGGTTAAGAGGAGAACTGTGGGTAGTTTCATAACGTCTCTTGAGTTCATCCACAGAAAGATAGGTGGTTCCTTCCCAAGACATCAACAGTACCAGCAACTGGGCAGTGAGGGACCGCAGAGACTTCCGGTTGATCAGCTGAATCTGTTTACCAGATTCTATATCAGCAACCTGGGAAAAATGAGAATCCAAGTTTTTCAAAACTCGGATGAGACAACCTAGGTTCTACACAAGACAGTTAATTCATTTTGGTTAAGGAGAATAATGGAATAAGGGAAGAAAAAAGCTTAATTTTTTTTCCTCTGAACTTCTTTGAGATACCAGACCAACATTTTAGGTAAGAAACAAGCAAGCATTTCTGGTTAATAACTGAAAACTTCTATCCAAATCATCATTCTTTCCCAAGGTGATAATGGAGAAAAAACTACTGCTACTATTGTCTTTATTTCTTTATTTTTGCTTTCATTCTACTGACCACTAAGGCCAAGAGGCAGAGTGACCAGTGCTGTCCATGGGCCTACACTCACGAATTATGGATCGCTGTGCTCAAAGTGGAATTGGAGATATGGAAGCTATGCTGGGAGGGGCAGAAGGTTCCATTGGAACACAAGCCAGGTTGCATTTCAAGCCTATCACTTAAAATGATAAAGCTGGCATGTTCACAATTAACTCAATTACAGTAGTCCCTTACTATGTCAGTCTGACTTTTGTCATGGGTTTTCAAAAAAGATTAATCTAAATTACTTATTGCACATATTGCAGATTTTTCACTGTATCATAGGATTTTGCAGTAGTACACAGTACTATATATTTATATGCATTGCATTTATGGTTTTAATAATTTTGCCTACAAAAATTTAAAATATATAAAAAAAAAAGATACTTAAAATGTTGGGCTGGGGAGATAGCTCTGTGGTCTAAGCACCTGCCTGGCAAGTGCAAGGACCTGAGTTCAATCCCTGGTACCCCATGCTGTGGCGCTGTGCTGGCCACCGAGTAATCCCAGCACTGGGGAGGCTGAGACATGAGGATCACTGTGAGTCCAAGCTGCAAAGTGAGATCCTGTAAATAAATAAATGAAGGCTGAAAATAAATTATTTTAAAATGTTAATTCTAACTATTAAAAGAACATGAAATTGAAATGCAATCCCTGTTTACTGTATGTATTTTTTTCTTTTCTTTTTTTTTTTTGCGGAACCGGGAATTGAACTCAGGTCCTTGTGTTTGCCAGGCAAGCGTATGTTCTACTAAACTATCTCCCCAGCTGTCTATGTATTTTTTTAGTGGATGAATACATACCATACCATATACATACCATACCATACAGTATATCTATGTTGTTAAAATCACGAAAGTTTTTTGAGTTATGAAATGGTTAAGAACAATAAGTGTGGGAAAAGTTTATAAGAATGTGGGATGGGAGGACCAGCCACATAGCTCACCGGACTAAAGCAACTGCTTAGGCAGGCCAAGCGACCAGGGTTTGATCCTCCGTATGCCATGCCAGCCCCACCCGAGGCGCACTGAGACAGTGACTGAGACTGGGCATGGTGGCACATGCCTGTAATCCCAGCGTCTGGGAGGCTAGACACCAGAGGATCACTATGAGTCCGATCTACATAGTGAGACCCTGTACACTCTGTACTAAAATTCATTTAAAAAGCATTAAAATATAAATACTAAAATAAATATAATGTTGTCCCACCACCAAAGATGCCTTCTATTTTCTCCCAAAGTCATAAGACTTCCCTTTCCTCCCTTATCCATTCTTGCACTATTGGCTATCAATGCATTAATGTTCCCATTGATACTTGCACTTTTTGTTTCTGTGCCTTTTTGCTGCACCCTGTCTATCTTCCCTGGGTGTACACCGATGCAGTCGCACCCTGCCTGCCTATCTCCATCAGCCTTAAAGCACCAACAGCCAGAGAGCTCACAGTTCTCCTGCACCATAACAAAGCCATGTTCCCACTCAGCATACAACTTCACATCCAGGCCAAGTCCTGTCTTCTCTCTGAGCAGTTCAACTGTCTCATGCTCTACTCAATGGGAAAAGAACATCACCCTTATGACAAACATCATCCTTACTTCTATTAGCACCCTCCCTGTCACCCTTTCTTCATCAAAATATTAAGAGCTATTTCTCCTTCCACATTACCTCCTGCCTCCTCCTAAGACACCACCCTTAGTCTTTCTTCCTCTCAAGTGGATCCTTTTCAATGGCTTTCAAACATGCCTAAGTTTCCCCAACTCAAAAACAAAACAAAACCCAGAACCCTTCAACAGTCCCAAAGTTTACTTGCTCACTCCATTCCGTGGTCTCTAGCTACTGCCCCCCCACTCTCATTTTACTCCTTCATAGCTAAGTGCTAGAAAAGATGTGGAGAAAACCGGTTGCTTTTTTCTCAACTCTCCTCATTCCTCAGCACACTCCAGGGTAATTTGTGCCTCCATCCTCAACTCTCTCACCTCCAGTGACATCCTTCTGTTCAGTTCCACGGCAGACACCCAGCCCCAAGGTCCACTCTGGGACCTCCTGCCATAACTGCCCCCGCCAGCAACAGCAACCATCTTCACCTAGCCAAATGGAAAGGTGAAGTTAGTCCCTATCTAACTGGCCTGCCAGGATCACAGGATGCTGCTGGCTACTTTTGTTCCTGCTGGCTCTAGAATGTCCACCCTCCACGGGTGCTTCCTATAGCTACTCCCTCATGTCTCCTGTGATGGCTTGATTCCTTCAGACCCATGACAGAGATGCCACCACTTCATGCCTCCCTTTCTAATCTATTCCTGGTAGTAACTTCAGCTGGTCCTATGCTGCAGGTAGCCTGTAAATCATCCCTTGGCTAGGGGGCTAAAATCTACTGCAAGTGTACAGTGGCTAGCAGGGCTGAAAGAGCAGCTAAACAGACTACAGCTAAGCAGCTAAGAAAAAATATTTTACCTTACTGCGTTTCTTCTTCAGGCTGCTGAATCTCAAGTGAATCCCCCTACTCTGAACTAGTGAAAGGACACTGATATCTGAGTACACATACTCTGGGGTGAAAAGTGACCTCATCAGTTCAAGAACACCCTACTTTGGCAAGGTCATCAACAAACAAAAAAGGAAAATCAAAAATTTAAAATGACAAACCAAATCATCTCCTATTACCTAAAAAAGGTATTAATTATACATAAAATGGTGAATGGCTATCATTAAAAATCAAATACAAAAATAGCAAGTCCTAGCAAGGTTACAACGAAAAAGGAGCCCTCTACATTGTTGGCAGGAATGCAAACTACAACAACCACTATGGAAATCAGTTACAAAAAAAAAAATTTTTTTTGTTTCTTTTGAGACAGGGTCTCGCTATGCAATTTAGGCTGGCCTTGAGCTCTCTTTGTGGCCCATGCTGGTCTTGAACTTCCAATGATCCTCTTCCCTCAGCCTCCCAACTGCTGGGATTACAGACATGAACCACCACGTCCAACTTGGAGATTCTTTAAAAAAAGCTAAAAGGGCTGGGGAGATAGCTTGGCAGTCTAAGCACCTGCCTGACAAGCACAAGGACTCAGTTTGATCTCCTATAATCCCAGCACTGGGAAGGCTGCGACATGAGGAATCACTACGAGTCCAAGTAGTGAGACCTTGTACCAGATAGAGAGATAGATAGACAGACAGACAGACAGACAGACTGATTGATTGATTAGTGCATGGATAGATGGAGCAACTAAGCAAGCTAAACATGCAAGTTCAATTTGATCCAGCTAGATATTTTCCCAAAGAGCTGAAGTCACATTATAGTGATACATGCATAGCAATGTCTATAGGTGCACTATTTTTAATGGCTAAATCTTAGAATTGGCCTACATGCCCATTAATATATGGGTAAACAAAAGGTGGTAATTATATATAATATGGACTACTATGCCGTAAAGGACGACAAACTTGAGGTATCCTTAGATAAATGGATGTACCTTTAGATGGAATAAATCAGACACATAAGCTTAAATATCACATGGTTCCTCTTATATGAAAATCCCAAAATATAGACAGCAAGATAAAAGATAATACAAAGTAGTTTTCAAATGGGAAGGGAATGAGAGATGGAGAGGGAGAAATAAGGAAAAGAAAGAGAAAAAAAAATTGCAAAATAGAGATTTTGTAAATGAGAATGTGATGGGTAGGGGCTGAAAAAAAAAAATTAAGATGTGTTATGTACATGTACCAACTCCCTATGATAGATGTAATAATTACATACTGAAAATATATACCAGCAAAACAAGTTTTAAAGTGATGTAAACATAGAAATGCTAAAGCACTGATGTTAAAGCTAAAGCACATCAATGTAAACATCTCCATTTGGGTTGTACCTACAAGGTTTGTCCGTGAAAAAAAGTCTGTTTACCTTTACAACATGGCAGAGTTTCTGTGTTAGAGCTGAAACTGAACTGACATCATAGTCCTGAAGACGAAACGTGTAACCAAAAGTTCTAGCATATTCTGTAAGCAGATCTGCCATCATAAGACAGTTATCTTTTTGGGATCGAAGAAGTTTAACAAACTGGGCAGCGAGAGCTTTGAACCGTTCTACCTCTGTCAAAGTAAGAATTTTTTCTTCTCCACATTCCAATACCTTGGATAACACAAAGGAAAGAGGAAAAAGAAACAAACTGAGCAAACTATTCATCAAAATAAATGTCATTAAAATGTATACAAAGGGTAATGAAAATGCACAGTGTTTGTTTAGTGGGTACAGATGGGCTGCACCAATAACATGAACATATTTACTGTTAAAATGTACACTGAGAAAGGGTAAGAATGATAAGTTCTGCTATATGTACCTTATAAGAATAAAAAACCTCGGGACTAGGGAGATAGCTCAGTGGCATAAACCTGGCAAACAAAGTCCCAAGTTAGATACCCAGTACTGTAGGGAAAAAAAAAAAAAAAAAAAACTCTTACAAGCCTTTTAAAAGTCAAAGATAATACTAATAAAATAAACAATAAAAACCTGATTTTACCTGCCAAAAACAGCAATTTAGTATTCATACGACCTCATGTAAACTTTCACCTCCAACACAAGAGATTTGACAAGTACGGAGTTAATGAAAGAATATCCAATTTAAGAAACTGAATCAATAAATTCTTTTCTCAACAACTTCCCTATGACAAGTTTGAAGAACAATTCCTTACTTAAAAAAAAAAACACCTCCCACATTTAGCTAAAAATATTAATAAATAGCTTCCCTAAAGGGACTATTTCTGACTGTCATACTTTTGTAACTCACTACTTCCCAGGAAAATTGGTCCTCAAAATGAAAAAAAAAAATTCTTTCATACCATTTGGAAAATGACTTACAGAATTAGAATTTCTTTACTTACTTGTAAAATATCAGGTATGGCTTCAAAAAGTTCAAGTAGTTTGGTAAACCCATAGTATGCAAGTTTGCACTGACGGCCAAAGTGGTGATGGTAAGAAGGAATAAACTTATTAAAGGGCATCCGGAAGTGGGGCTGGTGACGTAACAAATCAACAACATCTTTGGAGAACTGTTTTGTCCTTTCTATTTCATCCTGAGTACGTTCTTTAAAAAAGAAGCAAACAAAATATCGATCAAGCTTTTCCTACCCGTTTTTGTTAAACATCTGTAACAAGTCCAACTGAAAGTTCACAAGAGATCATTTCTGCTTTCTGAACATACACAAGCAAAACCAAACACAGGTACTCTTCCTTGTCATCAAATGACTCCAACACATAGTCAAGGACAAAAAAACTAGAAAAGTCATACTATTATAGCACACTGTGATATAAATAACGAATCTTTCAAGCTAGGAACAATTTTTTCTGACCATCAGCCCCAAACCTTGCACATATGAACAGGACACACAAAGATCTAGGTATTTAAAACTATCTGAGTGGGCCTAATAGCACAAGCCTGTAACCCTAGTATTACTCCAGGAGGCTGAGGAAGGAGATCTCAAGTTCCAAGACAGCCGGTGCAACACGCCAACTGAGTGAGACGGCCTCAAAATAAAATGAAAAATGTGCTAGAGATGTACAGCAGTGCAGAAGCCTGGGCTCAACTGCCATACCAAAAAATAAAATCAATGTGTAGCTGGAGACCATTGTGAGCAACACACTGTGTTTTCCCAAAAATAAGACTTACCTGCAAAATAAGTTCTAACATGATTTTCAAAGAGACATTCCCTAAATATGAGCATGTGTCTGTAGTCTCAGCTCTTGGGAAGATGGGAGAGAAGGATTACCTGACCTCAGAAAGTTGACATCAGCCTGTGCAATACAGTGAGAGCTCATATCGAAAATAAATAATCACTGAGACAGACATTCTCCCAAAACCATAAGCTGTGTACCTCTTTTGGGGATACAAATCACTGTGTCCTTATCTTGTTGAGACAAGCAGATGGTTGTGTCTGGAATCTCTGATATAATATCAATCAACTCGCAAACACCATACTCAGTGACATCCCAGTCCTTTGAGAAACACCTAGATTTTCACATTAGAAATGGGTAAGGTGAGTAAAATCACGGCTCAAATAACTACATGTTTTCTAAGAAAGTACTTAATAGAGAATGAAATAACTTTATAACTTGGGGGAAAAAGTGTTTTCAAATATTTGCTTTCACTTTTTTACTTTGTTGACTCACCAATGATAAGCTTGCGAGAATTCTCTCACAATGACCTGTTTGCTAGCCTGGGACTTGAGAAGTTTTAGTAAATCCTGAGTAAAGCGCTTCACTTGGGCCCTGTGAGTGAGAGTCAACAGACGTTTGGAGCCCATCCCAAGAATCTGCAAAACAAACACGTTGATCACTTATACTCCATAGCCCTCAGAAGAGAATGACTAACATGTGCTCACGCTCTGCCCTGCCATCCCTCACCTGTCACCACTCTCACAGAATTATTCCTACAATTATTCCTAGTAATTCAATCAGCTTAGAATATCCATAGTCTGAAACTCAGCACTGCTTTGCAAAATGATGGTGATAGGCTGGGATGAAACTACTAATGAGTATGATACAAGACTGTTGGTTCTTTAATAAGTCAATCACTTCTCTACTGAACTGAATCAGCTGGGGGTTACCCACAGGACTTTTAGAATGCAGCAGCCAAAAAATCAACTATCTACCAGGATCAGTGGTGCACATTTGTAACATCAGTACTTAGAAGGCTAACTCAGGATTCTGAGTTTGAGTCTACCACAATACGTCCTCTCACAAATAGTCATATGTATAAAAGTAACAGTATGTAATGTAACCATTGTTAATTTTCTATCATCTTGTTTTGAAATTCTGGATTGTTTTTTCTCTTTACAATTTTTTTGAAAAGTGTATTATAGTCTGAACAATTGAACAATACAAAATTGTATTATGGTCTTGACACAGAAAGGCAGCTAACATTTTTCAATTTGTTTTTACAAGTGAGAAACTATTATAAATTAACAAATTAACGAAGTCATCATCAGACCTAATCTGCACTCCAATTCAGTAACTAGTCCCCAGCTTGCAGAGGGGATTAAGCCTCAACTTTCCAAAGCACCAGTGGATAAGCACAGTGACATTCACAGCAGCTCCCTTGTAACAACGGACAATTCTGGACAGAACTGTGCTGCGAGGAGGAAGGAGTCAGGTCTCAGAAATTAGAGTACTGACTCTGCAGTCTTCAAAGGAATGCCTTTAAGTTAGAAATCTGTAGCTGCCTGGAAAACAGATGCTACCTTATATACGTTTCCCGCACTTTTTTTTTTTTTTTTTTGGTATTATGGCCAGCTCAGCCTGCCCTTGGGGCGGGGCTGGCACAGCATGTGATGCTGGAGATCGAACTGCGGTCCCTGCCGTTGCCTAAGCTTTCCTAAGCTAGCGCTTTAGACCACTGAACCGTCTTGCCAGCCCATGTTTCCTGCACTTTGAAGAAAGCGTATTTAGAGGATGTTCTGCTCAGAACTGGTTTCTTAGGAACTATGTTACTATCCAATATGCATTATCTTTAGCGAGGGAAAAGATTTTTAAATAAATAATTCCTTGGCACTTGTTACCTGCAACACATGAGGCACTGCTTCTAGTAATTCAATCAGCTTAGAATATCCATAGTCTGAAACTCGGCATTGCTTTGCAAAATGATGGTGATAGGCTGGGATGAAATTACTAATGGGTATGATACAAGACTGTTGGTTCTTCAGTAAGTCAATCACTTCTCTACTGAACTGGATCAGCTGGGGGTTACCCACAGGACTTTTAGAACGCAGCAGCCAAGAGTCTAGAGAAAGAAAGAACATGTGTAAGGCAAGCATGGCCTCAGCAGCTGAAAGGAAAATAACTGTCGTTTCCAGGTACAAAGTCCAATCATGAGCAAGGCAAGGTAACAAAACAGCTGCTTTAGTCTTACCTTTTATACTAAGACTTAAACTAATCACCTGGCTACTAAAACACACCTACAAACTGGCAAGGCAAAGTAAAGCACGGCTCACTGTAGTGCTACTTTTACAGTGAAAACACACAGGAATTTTCCAGTGCACTCAGGTTGCAATTTGAAGATCCATTTGCAACTTGAGCATGAAGAACATACTTTCCCATGGAGAAAAAGTTAAACATGGTCATTCGTTGGGAGGTCCAGAAGAATGTTAACTACAGTGGAGCTGAGCACGTTACCCCAGAAAACAAAGACCAGTAATGTTATAAAACCACTATGACTAAAACTAAGTAAGAGATATTTGGTATCAGCTCAATGCTCACATTATTTTTTAAAAAATTAGATAAAAACCTTTATAAGAAGATGGAGGGTCCCAGCACTTGGGAAGCTGAGGCAGGAGGATCAGTGCAAGCTCAAGACCAGCCCGAACTGCATAGCGAGACCCTGTCTCAAAGACAAAAAAAAAAAAAAAAAAGGAGGGGCTTCCTTGTTGCTCTTGCTGCCTTGTGCCCGCCATGACCTCCTCCTCCTTGTGACGCCTATCTGCCATGCCACCCTGCCTTGGACACAACCATTGAAGGACCAAAACTTCTATAAACTGTGAGCTAAATAACCCTTTTCCCCTTAAAAAAAAAAAGGGGGGGGGGCATTGTGAAGGTGCTCATGGCTCAAAAGAGAGGTAGAACAATAAATACATGAGTCAGTTCCCTAAAAGAATGCATGAGTCCACTAAGACTGAAGGAGAAGACAGGAGGGGTTCAGTTGTAAAGTTTGGTATAAAAATTTCTCCTCCAAGCACCCTGACTTGCCACAACATGCTGATCAGCCTTATTTTTCCATGGAAGGAAACAACACATGTTGGTGCCAAAAAGAAGGAAATATAAATGTATGTATGTATGTATGTACGTATGTATGCATGTAAAAATTTCAAGTACTACTTATAGGTAGCACCCCCAGACGTTAGCAACTCAGGGAACACCCATCACTGGCAGATGGTGTGGCTCCTCCCAGTCCTGCAGGAGCTCTGGACTAGATCCCCAACACCTACCCGTGTTGGGAGGGGGAGGCTTGTCGTGCATCCACTTCACCACTTTGACACCATTCTGAGCAGTGGCGATGTTCACATCTGGAATACAGGTGATGAAGTGTTCCAAGGGGACACCCCCTTGGTTTTCCTGCACTAATTCTAGGTCACCAAACTCTGCAGCATAGCAATCAGGAAAGCTAAGGTGCGGAAAAACAAAGGTTAGAATAATGCAAAATATAAGCACCCACTGAACAGGAGGCTTTAGTTCCCTTTATCTATTAATAAGTGTCTTCTCTTTAAATGCCCACAACCTGGGTTTGAATGTTAAAACTGAAGTCCTGGGGAAACATGAAAATGGTACCAGAAAATTTCTAGGCAATTTTCCACGAAGCTTAAATAAAAGGGAGGAGGGGTCTAGGTCAGTGATTCTTTTGGTTTACTGTATGGGGCAATGAGGCCTCTTTGTGCTGTGTTGGTCTTTGTATGAAGTTTGACCTTCAGGGGTTAGACAGATTTCTGAAAAGTCCTAAAATGTGCAAGTATTTGAGGTTCTGTACATCCCCTGGGACCTATTAAATTTCTATTACAGCACCTAGAATATATCTCTTCTGTGGAGAAGAAACTAGCCTGCTCATGTTTGTTTGTGAAATTTAACACAAAGCCAGGCGTGGTTGTGCATGCCTGTAATCCCAGCACTTGGGAGGCTGAAGCAGGAGGCAGTATGAGTTTGAAACTAGCATGGGCAACGAAAGTGAGCTCAAGACCAGCCTAAACTGCATAGCGAAACTCTGTCTCAAAAAGATTAAAATAAATAAATAAAAATAAAAATAATAGTAATAATTTTTTTGTGAAATATTGAGTAAACAGATCCCATTTCAGACCCCCTTCAACTTCAAGGCCAAGCACATTAGAATGAAGCACTCCCCAATACCTGGAGTAGTGAGAGGGGGCAAACATTCTATAAAAATAACTAGGGCATTACACTGAGAAAGGCCCTTACGTGATTCACCTTAATAAAGGCACAGTGCCCTCGTGGGTCCGGAGGAGGGTGTGAACCTGGGGTACAAATGTCTTCAAACAAAGAATCACAAAAGGAATCTTGTAAGAATCTGGATCAAATTCATGTTCACTGTAGGAAAAAAGACAGGAAGACAGCTGATATTCCTCCAGGGTCTAAAATGTTCAGAGCATAATTTTAACAGCTATTCCACAATCTTATACCATCATCTTATAAAATTATATCTTAAAAAAAACAATGACATACCTAAAATCCTTATGAGAACAATGCTGTCTGCAAATGGGCTCATGGTACTCTAACTCTTCAAATATAATTGGGCTGCAATTTGTGGATGAGCCATCATGCGACTGGGATGACCCCAGGGGGCTCTGGCGGGCCTGACTACTGGGTAAGAGACACACCAGCCGCCCATTTCCTTGTTCACGGATTGTGACTGTGTCTGTTAATTTATATAAATCCGACACATTCAACTTGTGTCCAAACCTAAAAAGCAAAAGAGAAAAAAAGACATGTGACAGAGAATGTTTTCTTTGATAAACAAAAACACCTAACCTGTTTAAATAGTTTAGTCAAAACCTAGCATGGTTCCCCATCTCTTTAGTAGTAACAGCAGACTGCTCTGTGAATTCACTTGCTACTGAGCCAGGGATGCCTAGGATTCCTTGAAGTCATCCCTGGCCCAGTGCCCAGCATAGGGACCACATGATCAGGCAGCATCTCCTCTACGCCTGCCCAGGTTCTGCAAAATGCCCTCATCAAAGTTTGAGATGAAAGGCTGTCTCACGTGGCTACTAGCAGCCTGGCTCCCCTTCACTTTCACATCCCTCTGTATTACCTCTCACCACACTGCTCTCTGCCTCAGAAGTATACTCCTTCCGTACGCCTTAACTGCATAACCAACATCCCCTGAAACTGAACAACTAAGTCAACCCTGACTAGGATCTTTCATACTGGGAGATTAAAGACCCATGCTCTGGAGGCACAGTGGAATTCATATCCTGATTCAATTTCAACCACTGTGACCTTAGTCAAGACACAATCCTGGCTGGGAACATAGCTCAGTGGTCTAAGCGCCTGCCTGGCAAGCTATTCCAGTGGACTCAGCAACTCCAGTGAACCAACCTCTAAAATCCCTATATTCAAAACCAAAAATAATCACTGTATTCTCTACTCACACTTTCACCTGCATGTCCACCTTAACTCCCAATACTGTCTCAGTCATCCATGGGGAAGGGGATGCAAAAACCAACTCTACTTTTTGATCCTGAGTTCAATCCCTAGTACTGCATGCAGTGCTGGCCCTGGAACCCCAGGCATGTGCTGTGAAAGCCTCAAAACTAGGCGTGGTGGCACATGCCTGTAATCTTAGTGCTGGGGAGGCAGGAAGACCACTATGAGTCTGAACTGTGTGGTGAGACCCTGTATCCAATTGATCAATTTACAGATCACACAATTCCATCTGGACCTGTTTTTCCATCTGTAAAATAGGGTGATGATAACTTCTATCTCACTGGGTTGCTACAAGGATTAAATGTGATAAAGCATGGACAGAGCTAGTTTATGGGATGTGCCTAACCACATTACTTGCTTTCTTGTCTGTCCCAGCCCCCTCTACCTACACTCATGTTCTCAGACGCCTATTCTCTCCCCATCAGGGCAACATGCATTCTCCCTTGTGTTCTCATGCTCTTGTTTATGCAGCCTCTCTGGAGATGCTTGTTTTAATCAATAGCTCTGTGGCCGCCAGTGGCCTCCAACTCATTCCTAGCCTCAGTGTCCTTGAATCTCAGCTGCTGGAAGGCCCACATGTCTGACATGCTTTCTTCCACACATCCTTCTTACAAATTTCTCACTTCCAGGACCCCTTGCCTCTCTGGCCCTGGAGCCCTATCTGGTTCTGCCCTTCTTCACTTCTCTTCCCATCTCCTCTGCTCTTATGTGCTTCTATATTGATCACCTTTAGGGAAATAGCTGCCCAGCTCTGGGGCACTGACTGCTCTCTTGAGGGAGCCTCCAACCACACAGGAGAGCTGAGAACTTACTCAGCTACTCCAGTGGACCCTGGAATCCCTAAGTCCAAAACCAAGAATAATCACTGTATTCTCTACTCACACTTTCACCCATATGTCTAGCTTAACTACCTAAAATTGTCTCAGTCAACCATGGGGAAGGGGACACAAAAAACAACTCTACTTTTCATATTGCTCCTTAGCACCAGTACCTACTCTTGCTTCACTGACATCTGAAGTTCCTGTGGCTTCCAGTTTCTTCTATTCCCAAGGCCTGCTCAGATCTGGGCCTGAGCAGCACTGCCCCCTTGCTCTCTCCTTCCCTGTTTATTCTACCCCAGACACTATTGCCACCAGAGGAGTCTTCCTGAAGCATAGTTCTTATCACCATACCTGGGCCCTTCTCTCCCTCCTCCACTATTTCAGTGCCTCCCATTATCCATGCAGTATAGTCAAGGTCCTTGTTTGTTTGGTTTTTTTCTCCTGCACTACTGTGGCTTTGTGCATGGAAGTTACCAATAAATGCTGACAGAATCAATGAAACAAAAAAAAAAAAAAATCTAACTTACTTCTTTTCATAGATATCTGTAAACTTAAAAAGAGGCAAACAACAGGCTGGCGCATCCTGAAGAACAGATATTGTTTCTGCACTGTAAGACAAAATTTTTAACTATTCAGAGAACAGACTATTCCTCTACAGTGATTTTTGAACAATCTATAAAATTAATCTGATGTTTCTGCAAAGTAGATCTGCCAGTTTCTGATAGGTCACAATTGGCTTTCTAGTAAAATTTAAGGATTTAAAAAAACAAATCACTAAAAGATTAAGTCACACACTTGGATTTGTGTCAGACTCAACCAGGATTTTCCATATCTATAGGTACTGACTATGCACAGTAGGACAAAGTCTTGAGAAGTTAAAGCAAAAGGCAGAAGAGCTTATAGGATCTCCTGCCATAGTGCATTTTATTTATTTAGTTTTTATTTTCCATTAGTTTAAATTCTTGAGGGGTACAGCATCATATGGACTTGGTGTTTGATGGCCTTGGCAGGAAGGGGAAGGTTACTTCGGAACTTAGCATGAACCGTGCTGCTGTTTCCAGGGGCCCGAGTTACTTTTCCCCAGATCACTCTGGTTTTGTTTGGTTTGCCACCTGGAGTCACTGTGCTGTTTTTCTCTTTGTACACACAAGCACATCTCTTGCCCAAGTAGAATTCAGTTTCATTCCAGGCATAAACACCTTCAATTTTAAGAAGAGCTGTATGTTCCCTCTGATTCTGGAAACCCCGCTTATAACCAGCAAAAATGGCCTTGCACCACAGTCTTCCAGACATATTTGCCTTTTAGAAGTCCTGTTCCCAGCAGGCCTCCCCAGACTCCAAGATGGCAGAAAAAGCCACAGTGCATTCTAAATGCTACATATGTGGAGCTGGGGAGATAGCTTGGCGGTGTAAGCACCTGCCTGGCAAGGGCAAGGACCTGAGTTCAAATCCCAGAACCCCTGGTGCATTGTGCCAGGCCTCAAGACCGCGTGTGGTGGGGTAAACCTGTAATCCCAGCACTAAGAAGGCTGAGACAGGAGGATCACTATGAGTCTGAATTGCATAGCAAGACCCTGTATCAAATAAATAAATAAATATCAAAAAGTAAGAAAAAATTGTTCAAAGGGAAATAAAAAACCCAAAATCAAAATGAAAATGCTTTGGACCACAAAACTATGGATAACACCTTCACTCCTGCTTCTGTTTTTGAACCTTTCAAATTTCTTTCAGTGAGACTCATTTTTATTCTGAAGGGGAAAAAAAAACCATTTAAAATAATAGTGAAGTACAAATTTACAGAAAAGATTTCTGATGGCTCAGACATTCAGGACTGAAGCTTATTTTATTAGTTGCCCTCAAAATAAGGAAGCCAAAGAGTCAAATACTATGAATAACATCACAAGCCTTCCAAGGCTGATACACTTAGACTTTCACAACTATTTGACAAAGGATATACCTCCAAACTGAGCACATACAGCGCTGCAGATCCAGTCTTTACAGACAAATCCACCTCTAGCATCATGTGAAAAACATGTTTTAGACATTTCAGGCTGATAAGCTTTTCAGGTGGAGGTGTACTACTTTTAGAACTTGTTCTGGATATGTGTACACACACTTTTATTCCCAAAAGCTTATCAGGTTTTAAATTATACTTCATCTGGAGTTAATGATCTGAACAAGAGTCAAGTGCTTCTTTCTAGCCCTATCAAATGAAAATAAGCACTACTTGCAATGTAATTATCAGGAGAATTGGGAACATGATAAAATCTATTTTCATTATTTTCAAAGCTATTTCTGGATCAAATGCTATCTCCTGAAATAAATTGCTGGGGGTTTTGTTTTGTTTTACCTTAGTAAAGAGAGTGATTTATTAGCAGCTCCTGTGGCAAGTGAGACCAAGATCTTCTTGTTGCCAATTTTATACCTGTGGAGGTTATTCACTGCAATAATTGCTTCTTGTAAGTTTTCCATCTGCACAGTGGCTTTGAGCTGATAATCGGTATGGGGGCTGAGCTCAACACTCTTTACCTATAGTTACAAGAACAATGACAAAAAAAAAAACCCCAGTACTACATCTACTAAGAACCATCATCTTAAATTGAACATGAATTACTAACAGACAAACGTGGGTAATTCGGCTATTTGTGAGGGAATCTCTTTGAAATGTTACACTCTGCCAGACACAATGCATGTAACTGGCATAGAGTAACCTTTGGAGACATAACCCGGCCTGGTCCAGCTGAATGTGCTGGCACATACGGCTCTGAGGTACACTCAGAAGCCAACACACAGGAGGAATCTTTAAACAACTCTCTTGACTCTTGCAAAAGCCTGGGTTGCAAAAGGCCAAATTCTGGCAAACTGTACCTAAAATACTGAGTAAAATATACTAGGAAATAAAAAAAAAACAGCCAACATTATTTTAGAGCCCTATTTCTGTATTTTAGCAGGCAAAGCTAAACTACTAAAACCCATCAATGTTATATTTCCTAAAGGGCCACTTAAAGCCCACCCATGCCTTCACCCCCAATGACAAATCTTTCTCACTGCTGAGTTTCTTGTCCTTCAGGCCTAAATCCTAGAAGCTGGTGACACAGTACTACCCCAAGAAGACATAAGGAAAAAAACAGCATCGAACCTGTCTAATAATATTTACATACTGGCTGTGATTATATTAATCTTTTCTGACCTGGAATCTGGAATTCTACCAATGAGTAATAATAAACAAAAACACAAGGGAAAACAAAACAAAACAAAACAAAACCACAAGGGAGAGGGTTACCTTGCCATGCCTGGAAAATGCCTCCTGGAGGAGCTGCTGCAGCTCCTTTCGGGACAGTCTGTAGTCTACATTGCTGACCTGGATGTCAGCACCATTTGCAAAGGGGTCCAGGCAGCTGGTTCCACTGCTAGAACTGGCAAGGTTGAAAGCAAGTGGAGATGTTCTACTTGAAAGGCTTGGAGATAAACTCCTGCTGAAAACACATGTGTTGAGGTCATTCTTAAAACGGTAGTCATTATGGCTTTGTCTGAAATTACATACAGAAAAAACCTGCCTATTTAATTTCTCTTTTCTTATTTTTTTGTGAAGGGTCTCACTATGTAAACCCAGCTGATGTGAACTTCTGGTGATCCTCTAGCCTCTATCTCCCAAGTGTTGAGATTACAGGTGTGAACAACCACACCTGGTCACTGTTTTGTTTTCAAAAGTACTTTCATCTAAAATATGCACTGATTAAGTACTGTCTAAAGTACTAGTGACCTCTATTAAATGACCAGTGAATTATTCAATACCAAATATTTGTATACTAGTCTATTTAAAGCTAAAGGCAGAATTCATAGGCAGTCTTCATGAATTTTCTGTTTTGGAAATTTGTGTTATCAATTTGGCCACTGCACCTCCTCTGTGGCTCTGAAAAGCTTGATCTTCTGGCTCATGTACTGCACTGTTCTGCACAGAACATTTTCATGTAACTTTTAAGATGTGATGTATACAAGCCCACAGTCACTCTCTATTGTGATTCTTCACCAACTCTGCAGAACAAATGCAATGAAAACTAAGGGAGCCCAAGATGCTTTCATGGCTCCCCATTTCCCATGCCTCAAGAATTACCTGGTGTGAGTTTAGAAAGTTCAGATAAGGGAAGAGACAGACATTTACGGTGGTCTATAGAGAACGTTACTTTGAAAACAACTTCCTATAAAGTGTCACATTAATAGAAAATAAGCAACGCATGCCTACTTTGGGCTTTTTCCACAACAGTTAGAGTTACAATGTAAAGAAATTTTAACCTGCCTTCCATCACTGGCCAGGGACTCTAAGATAAGATTTTCTCTCTTTGACCTCTGCTTACCAAGAGTACTGGGTGGAAGAGGAAGAAATAAGAAGCATTTCCCCTAAGCTACAATAACCTGAGGAAAAAGGGGTTGGGGATGAGGAGGAAGGTTTCTCTTTTACTTGGTGAACTTCTGTACTGTTTGAAGTCTTTTTAGTACAGTGTTTCCTAAGGCTTCTTATTACAACCACCTCAGCAGATCAAGAACGTGGACTTACCTAGGAGACCAAGACTGAGATGTGAGCAGAGGACTCACTTGCCTTGATGCAATCAATTTGCTAAAAGCAGATGGGTAACTCACTTGGAAGACAGTCTCTTCTTTGTTTTGTTTCTCTACAGGAGAACTGGTAATGCTTCGGGAACTGATGGTCTCTTTTCTAATAGAAGGAAAAAAATTGAAGAGCAGAAGATCATGTCTTTGTTCACAGCAATTAAAGAAACAACTAAGAGAGAGTAATTTAACATACTTCTGGTTGCTTTTGTAAAGCAACTCTGCCATCCCCGAGTTTTTTGATGTTGGCCCTGTAGCACTTGGGTTACTATGAGAAGGTGGTGCCAGCCGTGCATTACCATGTTGGTGCTCACTGTTACGTTGACCAGTCTTTGTCTCCATGTGGCACAGCTCCTTAAAAGACACAAATGCAGTGAGTTTCAAATTTAAGTACCCAATATGTGCTAGATACTGTGTAGAAAATAAGTGACTTTTACTAAAGTATTACCAAAAGCAGAAATAGTAAGTACACACAAAAGCCACACAGCATGGAAACAAATTAAGTCTACCAAAACTGTAGAAATAAAGAGTTATCAAAATTACCTGTAAACTTTTAACATTTGTATTTTTTGTAGCAGATCCAGAATTTGCCTGTGATCCTTTTCCAGGCATGAGTTTGGCACTGGAAGATTGTTCACTTGTATCTTTGATGAGGCACAATTTTGTATTTTTAAGTTTTTTGGGAGACTTCACCTTATCAGCAATTGTATTTGAGCTCTTTGCTTCACAGAGTTCTCTATTTTTTGGAGTAAATGACACAATGATCCTATTACCAAAGACATCTTCATTTTCCATTCGCTTCTGAGCCCGTTCTGCACTATCTTGGTTTATGAAGCGGAGAATTGCACTGCAGCCTGTGATACTCAGCACTTTCCCACCACAATTATCAGACAGGCGCCTGAGCCTATTACTGATGCTCTTGCCGTCTTTATTTGCTGGTAGATTATAAACATAGAGCAAAGTATGGCACTGCTAAACAAAGGAAAGAAGTGTTGATTAGGTTAATTCAAGGGCATATAATTTTAAAACATGGGATGCAATTTTGAGTTTGGAGAAGATAACCTTATTTAGTATTGGCAAGATGAATGAACCTTGTAAAAATATAACAGGGAAAAAAATACAACAGGCATAGAAAGTTATGTATTACATAATTCATTTCTATAAAAGGTCAAAGGCAGGCAAATTTGTAGATACAGATTAGCAGCTGACTCAAGGTGGGAATGGAGATTAACTATGGACTAGCATAAGAGATCCTACTGAAATGATGGATATTTTCTAAACTGAGCACTAATAATACACTTAAAAGAGGTAGGTTTGTGCACTGCAAATCATAGCTCAGGGAAGTTTTTACAAGTCTATTACATTTACTTAAAAGAGTTATAGAATCATGTTGCATACAGGACTGCAAAAATAGCTTAGTGGTCTAAGCACCTGCCTGGCAAGTGCAAGGATCTGGGTTCAATTCCCAGTATCACATGCTGTGTTGGCCCCAGAACCTGGGGTATCCCATGCCAGCCCTGAAACTGGGCATGGTGGCGCATGGCTGTAATCTTAGAGCTGGGAGGCTGAGACAGGAGGATCACTACAACTGAGCTGTGTAGCGTGACCCTGTAGCAAATAGAGAAACAATTTTTTTTTTTTTTTAAATTCAGAGGATAATATCAAACTTGCAACAGTGATCACCTGTGCAGGGTAGCACTGTGGGGTTTTTATTTTCACACTTTTGCATTTAGATTTTATCCATTTTCTTAATAAACACTACTTTTCTAATCAGTGGCTTTTCTTTGTATAAGAAGGGTGTTGATTGGGGCTGGGGGGATAGCTCTGTGGCACAAGTGCCTGCCTGGCAAGTGCAAGGTTGTGAGTTTGAACCCCGGTCCCGTTAAAAAAAAAAAAGAGTGTCGATCAACAAAATCTACACTCTTCCTATAACGCCTCACATTCAAGACCCAGGCAAAATATACATTCAATATATTAAAGGGAAATAAAAAATCAAAAAAGAAAAAGATGCATCAAGGTACTCCCCTCCAGTGAATGAGAAAAAATATCCTGTAACAATAAATGCTTTAACTGACCAGGGTTTTCCTTTTGCTTTTGTTTGAAATGCTACATTTGACTTAATGGCCTTCAAAGTTGAAAAACATGAGTCAACAGAGAATTGACATGTAGATTCACTTAATCAACATTAACTCCTATTGTCCAAAGCCAGCTATGTTTTATATCAAACAGATGCAAATGGATATTTTTTTTAAATAAAAGGAAAATTTGTAAGTATTAATTATTTATTTGTAGAACAAACATTGAAGGATTCCAGGCCTAATTTCAAAATCTGATGAGCCTCTTACAAAGGACAGCGCTATCTGGATATCTCAATTCTCTTGTTAAGGACTTTAAACCTCTATAATATACACTGGAAAATGGCAAAAATAATGTAAATCCACTTACTGGCATTTTTAGCGGCAACCTAGGAGGCAAATCTGAAATGAATTCTTCAAATCTGATCAGCTCATTAGCATGATGCAGCAGTGCTTCTGAAGCTTGGTTTTTATGGACTAAAATTATGTGGAAACCATGCCTGTGTCTCAGGTCACTCAGTTCCAACGCAAAATTGACATCAGCTGAAAGAAAATATGCAAATGAACCCATCTCCAAACATTAGGAACACATGACAATCCTACAGACACCCCATAGGAAGAAAGGAATATTGGCTTGCATTCAAAATTGCTTTTCTCCCCTTATGTGAACAGAAATGTATTTCCTGGCAGAACTGACATGGTAAGAAAATTTTACTATATATCTACATGGAATTCTAAAATATATGTTGCTTCTAGCATTAATAGGGAACAAATATATATGAATGTAGAGGAGACTCAAATTTGGAACTTACTCATATTGGATTTTTTTTGCAGGACTAGGGTTCAAACTCATGACCTTGTACTTGCCAGGCAGACACCTGTGCCACGGAGCTAACTCCCCAACCCTCCTCATATTGGATTTTTAAAGTTAGTAATACTGGGTAAGTCTAGGGTGAAAAACCCTAAAACACCAAAATCACATAATCTTTAATTTAAAATTGATTTTCTTTGATAACAACGCAGGTCCCATGAGGCAGTTACAGATTCATATATGCTCAATTATTTTCCTAAATAACTCTCACCAATAAGTTTCAATATGTCCCATGTATGTGACTTCTTTAGGGGCTCACTTGGCTTTCATGTGTTTTTAATTATGATAACTTCTATACAGTGAGTTTAGTTGACATCAGCAGGCGTCACTTACTTGACACAAGAACCACGGTGGCTGGAGCAGTGTGAGTATTTGCAAACCTTCGCAGACTCTGTCGGAGTTTATCATCAGCAGCATTCTTTGCAGTAGCATTGATGTGAGCAACAGTTACCTACATTAGTTTATAGTAAGAGTACATAAGCAAAAGCTGATGTTAGAAAACTGCTACCAATACTGCCCACATTTTAGCAAGCAATTCCATTTTTTTTTTTGTTTTTTTTTTAGCAAGCAATTCCTGAGAAAGCAAATTCTGTAATCATTAGAAGTGCATAATAAAGTACAACTAGATCACAATGTTCTCAAACTTGGTTCTCCACATGCCTCAACTGAGTACCACTACCCCTCTCTCACCCACCTGTGAGCTTCTTTTACCCTCACTTCAAAAACTAAGCAGAACCAGGTATGGTGGTGCACATCTGTAAACCCAGTGCTCAGGGGGCTAAGAGAAGAGGATTGCAAGTTCAAGGCCAGACTAAGCTACAGAGTGAGTTTAAGACCAACCTAAGAGACACTGCCTCAAAAAAAAAAAGTAGAGAAAAATGAAATTGAAGGTCATCAGATTTTCCCTAATAGCTTTTGCCAACAAGCTAGATGCTGCAAATCAGCTGTATAATTAAGGCATGATTTGTGGTTGTACATTATGTCATTCGTCTTTGCTATCCACTGTCTGTGGCCCCAAGAATCTAGGGCAAGGGAGTAAAACCATGTACATATGGCCTATTTCTATTTTTATTTTATTTTGTCTTTTTGAGACAGGGTCTCACTTTGTAGCCCAGACTAGTCTTGAACTCACAACAATTTTCTTGCCTCAGTTTCCCAAGTGCTGGGATTACAGGTGTGCGCCACCATGGCTGGTTTTTTTTTTTTTTTTTTTTTTTTCTTTTGGTCTTTTTGAGACAGGGTCTCACTATGCCATTCAGGCTGGCCTTGAGCTCACTTTTGTGGCCCAGGCCAGTCTCGAACTCACATGGATCCTCCTGCCTCAGCCTCCCAAGTGCTGGGATTACAGGCATGCGCCACCACGCCCGGTTACCATGGCTGGCTTATAACAGCTTATTTTTATCACTGAAAGTTCTACAAGGTTCACTATCATTGATTTAGGCCTAAGGTGGACAGAACAGGGAGTAAACATCCTAAGCAAGCCAAAATGTTTGATTTGGTTTTTGTTAAAACTTATTAGTCTCACATATGTAAGTCTCTAATACAAAGTGAGAAGTACCTCAACCCCATGTTACATAGTAAGTAATTTTTTTTTGGTAAATCACATAATGTACAATTTGAGATGGCAATGTAAATAAAGTATAAATGCAAGTACTTGTTTCAGAGTCAACGATCTAGATTCTAGCTTCACAGCATGGACTTTAAGGTCAGATTATCTGGATTTAAGTTACTTTTACTTAGCGGCCATGTGATGTTAAAAATGTTGCGTCCCCTCTTAAGGTCTTGGTTTTGTTGTAAATTGCAAATAATAATCCTACCTGCCTCATAGAGGAGTTCTGACCGAAGCAGACAATACATATATTACCATTATGCCAGTGTAATATGTTGTAACATTATCAAAATATAAAACATTAGATTTCTCATATTTTAAGAATAATCTTTCCCTGACTTCCTTTACTTGAAAACTAAGCACCAATATAACTGAGTCATTAAATCTCAAACTGGAATTTTTTTTTAAAAATCCACATGTGCTTATGCTGCTACCATGAATTACAATTCTTAAAAATAAGTAAATAAAAAAATTTTAACCTGGCAATTATTCAGCTCTTGAATAACTTCTTTGTTTTCTTTACTGATATCACACACACAGATGAACTCTGCTTCTCTGTGGCCTTTAAAAAACTTTTCACGGATTCTTTGCACAACAGTAGTGGCTGAACGGCCAGAGGGAACGGAGCAGTTTTCAATATCCCAAAAAACTCCAATAGGGGGCAGATTTTCTAGCACCTGTCCGGCTAGTGCAACTTCTGGTGACCCTTAAGAAATTAAATAGAAAGAAGGAAGGAAAGAAAGAAAGAAAGAATTAAATTTAGTGGAAAAGATATTCTTAGTGGGAGAGAAACTAAATTGATGCTAAAGATATTTCCTGGTTGATCTAATAAGCAATCAACAAGGTCAATCAGGACTCTGGACATAAGAGAACCTGTACTGTAACATCTTATAACTCAGTGAAGTGCCGCATTTTCTGTTCAAGGAGATTATGGGGTCACAGAGGAAAGGGATCAATGATGTACAGAGGGCCTAAGGAGTCGCCTGGAGAGAAAACATTCTCTCAGGCTTTCACAGAGAGCAAACTGTTCAAGCAATGGCCATGACTCACCCAGACCACTGACACTGACAAAAGTTCTATAAAACACTGTACATGGTTTCAAGGTTAATCCTAAGGGGATTTGACTGACCTTGTCAGATGCAAAAGTTACATATTTTTTTATACAGGTCTTGCTTTAACTTGGCCTTAACCGCCTAGCAGAAAAGTATAACCATGAGGTATAAAAAGTAAAACCAGATTAGTATGCTGAGCTGTGAAAGGCTTGATTCAACAGCTTCCGATATTATCAGTTCTGCTGATAACCCACTACTAGTATGGAATACTGGACTATGTATACAACTGCTTTCTGTTACTTCAATGAGAAGAAATATTTGTATCAATAATGTTTAGAAAAGTTATGTCTGCATTTTGTACTTGGAACAACTACTACAAAGACAATGTGCACTGTATTAGTGTGGTTGCCCTACTAACGTGTTGTGAAACTGTCCCATTGTTATTTCTTATCAAAAGTAAAAATAAATAAATAAAATTAAACATAATTTTACAAAATAAGCAATCAAATTACCAAAATATCATTCTAAGAAACATTTCTGTTTTTCAAGAGAAAAAAATCTACAGCGTAAGTGACTTCATGCCCATAATAAAAGCATTCACAGCGTGAGCCACTCTCATGCTGATCTGTGGTGTTTATCTGTAACATGTAACCAGCCAATCAGGACCTGATTTTCTTTTCTTTTTTTCTTTTAGGACCTGATATTCACGTTCAGCTCATACTTTTCCTACTCAGTAAGGAAGAACACTGAAAAGATGCACAAGATGAAGCTGTTAGCTGATAACTTTATTTTTAACACTTCATTAACATCTGATTAAACATTTAGAAATGTTTCTACAAGATAACTTATATTAAAAGCTTCGGGGAAATTATTTTAATTAAGAACTCTTAGGTTTCTAAATACCATTCAGAATCAGCTACTACCAAATTGTTCCAAATATTAAATATTTCTAGGAAGGATACATCAAGTGCATTTTATGAACATAAGTTAACCCCTAGTCTCTCCAGTACTTTATTTTCATTTATATCAAAAAGATTTTTTAATAAAAGAAGGGGACATTCACATATACTTTAGAGCTCACATACAACTTCAGAACAAGGACTCTTTTAAAGGCAGTTGAATACATGTTTGTACTAGCTAATGAAAACTACTTAAAATGAACAGTTTAAGCCATACTGTCACTTACCAAATTTTGAAGCAGCTTTGCCTAGACTGGTCGCCAATAACATTGCAGTCTCTTTCCCTGTTCCTTTGGTTCCACAGCCGTTACACAGAGGGACAGCAAGAGGTGCAGGCTGAGTGTTTGGAGGTGGTATATTTGGCCAGACTTTAGCAGCATCAGTTATACTATTTCTTGCTGGCTGTTTCAAACAAATTTGTTTTGAAAGTTTAAGATACATCACTGCATCACTGCAGAACCTGGAATTATATACAATACTGAAAACATTCTATTTCACCTTCTACATAACTTCTCATGAAATATATTTTCAAATAATCCTATAAGAACCATTAGCTATCAACTTACAACTTTAAGAAAGGACTTTGGAAGTTCAAGACAGACACATGATTGGAATTTTAAAGCCTGCAGCATGTGCCTGCTACCATGGAGACTTTATATACTTTACACAAAGGGTGGTAAAGTTTTCACAAGAACACAGGCATGACTAAAGTCCAATTTCAAGTTTCTCATACTACAGGAAGACAGTTATGAAACACACAACTATTAAATCTGTTGTGCTCTTCCTTCTGAAGAGAAGACAAAAGAGGCTTTGCCAAACTAAATTCACATATATAGAGGAAACACATTCACTGCAACCAGAAGTGCTAAAAACATAAGCTATACAATGACTACGTATTTCCTTGAATGGTTTCTACCCTTTTCTTCAAGGACCAGTAAAAGTTATACCACGAAGGCAAGACTTACACCTGAGAAGAACCCTCAATCCTATGCCCAACAGAGACTTCTGAAGACAAATCCACTTAAAGGCATTCCTCAAACCTCAGCTGCACCCAACATAAAAAATAAAAAGATACACACCTTCTTTAGACAGTCTTCGCAGTAAAGTGAGCCCTTTAAACAAACCGGAGGTACCACATTTAGGTGCAAAGAGTTGGTGCACAAGTGAGGCGTTGTTAGCTCCGACTGTGAAATGTGCTCTTCCAAGTGCCCTGGAGCCCCACTTGTGAAATCAGAATAGGGGAAATAGCCAGCGGAGGTGCAGCCCTGCAGAGTTGGAAACTGATGCAGCTTGTGCACATTACTGTGACATGACTGGAAATGGAGTTTTCCACAACAGGGCAGGTGTTTGCAAGAAGATATATTACTCTCTAGACACATGCTGGGGAAGTCACTTGCAATACTTGCTAAACTACTTCTAGTTGAGGCATTCTGGAGTGAAGATGCAGACTGGAAAGCAAACCCTGACCCTACCTGACATGTGACTGTCCTACTGTTTTGTGAGTCTAAGCATGTGCCTGGGTGAATCAAGCTACCAGTACCTCCACTACTGCCACCACTACCACCACCAAAATGCAGTGGTGAAGTGGAGGGTTCATTAGGGCAATGAGCACAGCAGCTTACTTTGGGGACAGCTGAAAGCTGTATTTTAGGTTGCTGAAGAGAATGAATATCAGGCAGTGGAACTGCTGGAAAAAGTTTAGAGCCAGCATGAAGGGGAGATGGTACATCCTTTAATTCCACAGCAACTTTCTTGTTCTCCATGTACTTTTTCTGAGAAAAGAAAATTAGAACATAAGTCAACTTTAAGAGGGCAGATTTTTGCTTTCTTATACACTGCTGCATTAAAAAGTGTTCAATTCTATTTACATCATTATAGCTAGTGAAAATCAGGGAAATTCTTCAGAGGTCTGCAGAAGAGAGCACAGAAATGCACAACTAGAATTAAGATTACACTCTTCCTGGGGCCGGCGAGATGGTTCAGTGGTCTAAAGCGCCTGCTTAGGAGGGCTCAGGCAACTGGGGGGACTGCAGTTCGATCCCCAGCACCACATGCTGCGCCAGCGCCACCACCAGGGCAGGCTGAGCCAGCCACAAAATGAATAAACAAAGAAACAAACAAACACAACAAGCAAACAAATAAATAAATAAATAAAAATTAAAAAAAAAAAAAAAAAGATTACACTCTTCCTGAATCTTAAAAGAATGAGGGAAGGAATCTGTCTACAACTCTAACTAACAAGGTTAATCTTCTGTGCCCTAGTGATCTCCCTTTCATAATTTCCCCTTGGCTCACAGGATCTCTTAAAGACAAAATGGGAGGTATGAGCCAGGCATGGTGGTGCACACCTGCAGCCCCAGCACTCTGGGAGGCTGAGGTAGGAAGATCACCAGTTCCAGTTCAGTCTTGTCAACTTAATGAGACCCTGTCTTTAAAAGAAGAAAAACAGGGCTAGGGATATAGCTCAGGCCCTAGGTTCAAGCCTTATTATAAAAGGGGTAGGGGTATGAAAACACAGTCAAAAACAGCATCAGATGGTTTCAGGCAAAGCAATTTACTTAACAGTTCCTACAGTCAGTGTATAAAGGCCTGCTGAAAATTCCAAACATTATTGAGATCAGCCATCTACTGAAATGGCACAGGCATGATGCTAATGTAACTTATGAAATGCTAATATATCATGACCTAAAACCATAATGACAACAACTGTATTACAGCCAGTGCAAAGAATTAGAGTAGTGAGAAAGTTATCTGGGAAAGAGGTATAAAACAATTTGCTCTACAACTCTAACATAGCAACAGCAGCCAATATATCACAAAGATTAAGCATGGCATGTGTCAGACATCTGTGTCCAAACCTGATACTTCAAATTTATATGACATTCAGCAGCTACTCAACCTCTCTGAGCTTTAGGCTCCCCAGCTATAAATTAAGAACAATAAAATGCAACCCCTACAACTGTCAAGGGATGAAATGATACTGAGCATACAAATCACTTCGGACAGTACCTGGCCCCTAACAGGGACTCTCAATAATCAATATCCTTTATGGCTGGCTACAGAACCCTTGAGCCACAGAGGAAGTCCTCATATGAGGTCTGAGACATACTTATCCTCAACGCATGAAAGTCCATCTGGTTGTTGTAATTTCACGCCTTCTAATATAATTTTACACTATCTGGAAGAAGTCTGAATTTTCACCTAAGACTTTTTTTAAAGGAGAAGTATTAGCAATGGACTGGCTAGGCAATGAGCAGTATGTTCTATTCTACGGTCATTAAACTTCACTGGCTATCTCAGACCAGGCTCTTCTGGGCAGTGTTACTGTGAGCTGGTCATCTGCATCTACTCTATTATGTTTCAAGATCTTTGTAAAGTTAAGAGTCTAATTCTGAACTCAGTGATTCTATGAGGACCAAATTCACCATACCACTCAAGAAGGTTCTGCCTGAGATGTCAACCTTCCTTGCCAACTGTCCTTAAAGTAAATCCCTACTGAATTGACCCAAATTATTTCATGCTTTGCAACAAAGACAACTATATAGCAAAAGCCTACATAGTAAAAATCTAGAGGAAACAAAGTTAAATTTATTTAATTACTTATTTATTTATTTTGGCATCTTCAGGCTGCCTCAAGGCAGGTCTCACGCTCCATGTGGAGGTAGGGATCGAACTGGGGAGCCAAATCATGTGCTTTAATCAACTGAGCTACCTGGCAAACTCCCAAATTTACTTTTTAAAGTATAAGTTGGATCCCAAGTATCATTAAAAAAATTAATAATTTACGCTCAGGAAAACAGAAAACGTCTGGGGAGATAGCTCAGTGGTCTAGCTGCCTGCCTCAAAATCATAAGGACCCAGGTTCAATCCCCAGTACCACATGCTACGCTGGCCCAGAATGCTGGGTGCACTATGCCAGCCACGAAGACTGGGCATGGTGGCACACACCAGTAATCCGAGCACTGGGAGGCTAAGACAGGAGGATCACCACAAATCTGAGCTGCATAGTGAGACCCTGTACCCAGTAAATGAATGAATGAATGAATGAATAAATGATTTAAAAAAGAAAGAGAAAAGAAAATGTCAAATCAGGTGTGATAGCACTCCCGGTGGTCCCAGGTACTTGGGAGGCTGAGACAAAGGGACTGCAAGTTTAAAATCAGACTGTTGGGGCCGGCGAGATGGTTCGGTGGTCTGGGGCGCCTGCCTGGGAGGGCTCAGGCGGCTGCGGGGACTGCAGTTCAATCCCTGGCACCACGTGCTGCGCCAGCGCCACCACCAGGGCGGGCTGGGCCAGCCACAAAATGAATAAATAAAGAAACAAACAAACACAACAAGCAAACAAATAAATAAATAAATAAAATTTTAAAAAAATAAAAAATAAAAAATAAAACCAGACTGTTTCTCAAAATAAAATGTTAAAAGGACTGGGGATTTAACCCAGTTCTAGAATGTTTGCCCACCATGCAAAGACCCTAGGTTATACCCAAAATTTAAAAAAAAAAACGTTGGGGGAAAATGTCAAAATTATTAAGAAAAAATAAACAAAGCAAGTGACTGGGTATATAGCTCAGTGGAACATGCACTTAGCAAGTACAATTCCCTGAGCTTGATCCCAGCATCACATACAAAAACAAGAAATAAGATAAATGTAAGAGCCTGGCGTGGTGTCGCATGCCTGTAATCCCAGCACTTGGGAGGCTGAGGCAGGAGGATTTGTGCGAGTTCGAGATCACCCTGGGCTACAAAAGTGAGCTCAAGGCCAGCCTGAACTGCACAGCGAGACCCTGTCTCAAAAACACCAAAAAAAAAAAAAAAGATAAATGTAAGTACTTGGGGAAATCTTGAACAAGAAAGATTATGAAGAAGGTCTTGAAAATCTTTTCTAGTTTACAAGTTCAAAAACTAAAAAAGCAATAGTAAAAAAAATTTATTTTGCATTTTAGTCTTATTTTACTACATAGTCTTTGGAATTTGGGACCCAAACAGGAAAAAAATGTTAACTCCCTAAAGTTTTAACATTAAATATTTAAAGCATGCATTATAACTCATAGTAGAATACAGGAGTTAAAAAATTATGTTTTCATTGAGTCAGGAATCATAACGTGGTACAAGGTGTAATACAACTAGGATATACAGAGAGACCTGGCAGAGACTTTAGGGAGACTCCAGGGTGTCCCACCCCAAATGGATTTCTCAGCTAGTCACAGAAGGCGTGTGCTATGTCCTTACCGTTTGGGGGCTAAGTGGCAACGTCTGTTCAGGACGAGAAAAGCAATTAGAGAATTTCCAAAGCCATGGCTTAGCATCATTATCTTGTTGAAGCCATCCAAGTGTTCTACTGCAAGGGTTCTCAGTTCCGTTTCCTTCCATCATACAGCCATACAAAGTGGTTCAACATTCTTTCATCTTCCTTTTCTTTCATTCTTCCACTCTGTTAAGGAGACTTTCATATTATTTCTTTGCAGATTACAACTGCCTAACATATTAAAATTTGGAACTGCAATTGTACATATAGAACAATGGCATCCCACAATTCAAATCTTGAAGAAGAATGGATATTAGAGTATATTATAGGTCACTAAAATTTGATAAATTTGGGTGATTCTGTTTATGCTTAAAATCTAACATTAATCAAGTTTTTAAAAAACTGTAACCTGCTATTCCTTGTACTTTATAGCTCTTCAAAAAAGAATGAATTCTGGATGAATTTTACTTATTTTTACAATCATGTATGTAAGAAATAGCGAAGTTTGGGCAACTGCATATCCCCAAGTAACATTTTCATTTGGCTAGTTAACTTTGTCTGGTCTGAAGCAGGCTTTTTCTATTGTTTGTTCCTCAATTCTTCTTCACTATCTCTCTGTAAAGACTCTGATTAGGAATGAAAAAGTTAACAGGAGAGGGCATCTAATCTTAGTAAAAGAACCACCATATTAGACTCTTCCACTGTGTCTGACACAAACATGGAAAGTCCAAAGTGACCAACCTCTGTGGACTTTGAATTCTACCCTGCCAGAGAACAAACTAAAGTAATATCTTAGTGTACTTATAATAAAAGTGCGATCTAATGTACCATCAAAAATCCAGTAATAAGAATCACAACCGTGCTGTACTTATTTCAATTTAATGGCTTACAAGTTTCACAGAGTACAATACAAGCATACCAAAGCAACTCACATTCACTGGGATGAAAGCAGTTTAAATAAAACAATAATAATAATGCTGGATCTGGTGCGTCCTGGATAACCAGCCCACCCTCATACTTCCCCAGACTTGCCTCTCTCTATGATGTAGGAAGAGGAAGAGCCAGCAGGTGCAAAGTGAAAGTCAAGTTTTATTTGCAGAAGGAAGTAACACAAAGCTACTCTGAGAGGTAGAGCTGAGTAACAGCTGAAACTGAGGTAAAGGTCCTGTTTTATGGGGTAGGGGTCAAGGATCACTCCCACCAAGGGTGACTGCCCATAACTGGGAGGCTGGCTTGTTGCTAGGGATTTGGATTTTGTGGGCTAATAAGGAAACAGGCAGGTACGGCAACCTGTACAAGGAAATTCGGTAGACAGTGGTGCCTCCACAGCTGCAGAAGCAAAGTCACGGACTGGCTGTTTTAGGGGTAAAATCACAAAACTGCCTGCTGATAAGGCTACTTTTCACCTACGTAGGCCTCTCATCTTTCCCTATAATAACAACATTAACATAAGGCTGAGGATGTATTTTGGTGCAAACGCCCTAAAATATACAAATACAGTGTTAATATACAAACATGCTACTGTTCAATTCCCCAGTTCCACAAAACCAAATAAAAGTACAGGCAACAGAATTCACTCATATAATTTTATTCTCAATTGTGTAAGGTGGGAATAAATTAGTTACAAGTTACGGAAAAAATTTAAGTTTTGTAGCTAGTCCAAGATCGCACAATTTCTATAGAAAGGTGGCAAAACTAGGCTTGCTCACCTCTCTACATTACACTAATGTGCCTCCGATATTTTTCAAGTAAGAAAATAAGAACCTGTTAGCTGCGTGTACTCTGATACTTCTTTAACTATTCCTGACAATGCTACTACGAACCTCAGATAGCTAAAGCAAGTTCTATTCATGCGGAAGTCTCCCTTCTGCCAATATCTCAGCGTCTGAGCAATTCAGATAGCAGCTGAGAGCACACAGTCCATGGCATCACACTGCTTTTGAATTTTATTCCCCACTGCTACCCAGTCCTATTTGTGCAGCTTTGGAAAACTTCCAACCTCTCTGAAGCTCAGATCCTATTACATGGGTCTGCTAATAACAGAAAGTCCACTAGATTGTGTTTGACTAATTGTAATCCAAAGGTGATTAAAAAAAGACCTTCCTTTAGCATTCCATTTAGTCCTGAGCCCCTACTCCACATCACTCCACTACATTTCCCCCTTTCTCACAAGTCTTTCATCTAGAATGACCTTGTTTACTTATTTGCTACTTCATTCTTTCTCGTTAAAAAACAAATTCCAGGACGGCAGAAGCTGTTTTCTTATTCACTGTTGTATCTCCTCACCTAGCACAGTGCCTGGCATACTTGTGAACGAATGAAACGCCCAATAAATGCCAAAGAAGACTGGTTTGCAATTTCCCTGTACGCAAAACACAAAAATTTCGCTCAGATACACTGGAAGTCTGACAGATACGAAGGTAAATGGAAAGCTCTTAGTAGTATCAGAAAGGTGCTTGGGAAACTCTGTAGGGTGTTGTACCGAGAGGTTAAATCTGTGGGGGGAGTGTCTGAAGTCCTAACACACCCTAGGGGCTGTGGAAGGACCCAGTAGAATGCAAAAAGCTCAGAAAGGTTGCAAAGACATCCACCCCGAGCGTTTTCTCTTCGCTTTCTAACTTTGCACCCCCTTGCGGGAAGGCTGATACACCCGCAGGGCCCCACGGAGCAGGGAGACAGGTGCGACGGGGAGCTAAATACCCCAAAAGGAGAACAGCAGCGCCACAGTAACAGCAGCGAGCACACTCGCGAAGGAGACAAGCTGACCGGCAGCGCAGTCGGGCGGGTCCCAGCCCTGGCCCAAGGGCTCACCCCACCACAAGGAGGTAGGGAAGAGGGGCACTGCCCCTCCCAGCTCTGACGGCCCCAGAGCAGTGGGTCCGTCAGGGTCTCGGTCCCCTCGCTAAGCGCAAACTCACCCCGCTGCCTGCTCCACCTCGGCTCACATTCCGGACCCGCCGCCTTCCCCCCGCCCTCCCAGGCCCTTTGTTTTGATTCCCGACTCCGCAGCTCCCGCCGCCGCCGCCAAGCGCACCCTCCACTTCCGCTTCCGCACCGCCCCTGTCGCAAAACCGCCGCCCTCCTCTCCCGCCCCCCCGCCCTTTCCCGCCCTGCGCCCTCCCCGCGCGAGGCATGCTGGGCGCGGGGGGCGGGCCCTCGCGGGGGGGGGGCGGGGCCTCGCGGCCCTGAGGCCTCGTCAGGCTCAGTCCCCTCCCGATAAACCCCGAAATAGGGGTCTTATCGAGGAGCAGCCTCGCCTTTTTGGCTAAGACCCCGAGTTTTAGGAGACCTGCCCTCCGACCTAGCTTCGTGGAGTCCAAAGGAATGTCAAAGGAAACAACTATCGGGCTTCTGAGGTTGAATCGAGCAGTAATTTGCCAAACGGGATTCAATACAATCCAGCTCGTTTGTTTTTAGCGATTTAAACCAGGATTTTAGTGAAAAAAATCTCGATCGCTTCGGCTGCCCCCGTCTCGTCACGTGATAGCCCTACTTTTTACTTTTGAAAATTAAATGGCGCATATTCCCCAGCATCCTCCGTCTAGTGTAACCTAGCGGCCGACGGAGAACCCGAGCCGGCTTCCTGCGGGGCCCTCGGCGCTCGCGGGCCTCTCCAGCTGGCGCAGGTCAGGGTGCAGAGGAAGCTGGAGCGCATCGCCCGCAGCGAGGAGGTGCGGGGTGACCTTAGGAGAAAAACGTCGCTTTTAAAAGCCGTGGTCCGGAGCTCCTCAAAAATGAGTACAACTTTTCCAGTGACAAATTGAGCGAGCAAAATGGAAAAGTTAAGAGTTTTGTGGAACAGGTAACGTTTTGTTTCAAGTTGGATAAACAGGCAATAAGTGTGCTTTTTAAAAACAGCGCCTCATAATCCTCATTTTTTACCTGGCGCCTTTTTTTTTTTTTTAACTCAGGAAAAGTGGTAATTTTTGCAACTGCCAGCTGCGCACTATTTCCTGTTGTAAATTAGGAAAACAAAGCCCATATTATCTCAATCTACCGTTTAGGCAAGGGTGTACTAGCTGAATACTGTAAGTAGAAAATGCCAGATGAGATCATTTTTCTTACCGAGTTTGCAATTTGAGGTGGTTTCATTAGGTGGCGTGCACGAAGTTTAGTAGTTCCCGGTAGACGGCTCTGTAGCTCGGTACTGAGGACGGCAAGCTCACGCTCGTAGCTGAAGAACCCTTTGTGCCTGTGTTTAATTTTCCAGAGGGCGCAGAGCAATATGCATCCTCTACCTGCTTAGATATTTGTTATTGCTGAATAAACTCTTAATTGTGTCTGTATGGGGGTAGTATTTTCTAACTGGGAATTATAACATGAGAAACAATGCAGTTTCTAAGTTTTAGTCATTTCAAACTGCCAGATCACTCTATGCATGATCTTTAAATTTTTGTTTTCTTTTTTAATCATAGTTAAGTACCTCTGAATATAGGCAGTATTAACCAAAAATATAAAAAAAGGAAACAGTGTAGATTTGTAATTGCTTTTTAAAAGTTTTTAACTACAAAATATAAGAGGCAGAACCTCCTTGGTGCAAGTACCTGCCTGCCAAGTGCAAGGTTGTGAGTTCGAATCCCTGTCCCGCAAAAAAAAAAAAAAAAAAGGCAGAACCATTTTGAAGTCCAGAACTGGGTCTAGTCTCAACAGGTAAATGTAGGGAATAAAAGCAGACTAGTGAGTGAAAAGCTAATGAGAATCTACTATCTTTTGTCTTTTTGAGACAAAGTTTCACTATGCAGTTCAGGCTGGCCTTGAACTCACTACTTGTAGCTCAGGCTAGCCTCAAACTCAGCCTCTCCAAGTGCTGAGATTATAGGTGTGCAAACTAAGCAGAGTACGCTTACCCTTTCAATGCAACAATAATTAATCCACATACATTATAATACTTGTTTGTTTTTAAAAAAGTTTTAAGATATCTAAGCTATATCTTAGTTATGGATAACCTGTTCCTCTTACTTAGTAAAAGTAAATTTTAGTTTTTTCATGATCTTCACATTTGTGGAATAAGGATGATTTGTTTTTGTGCTGTTTATGTGGCTACGTGGCATTTGATTATGTTCAGTTATTCAGTCTTGTTAATAAACGAGTTTCCATTGTACTTAGGTTCAGTGTTCTGAATTGAAAAATTATGAGGAGAAGACCTGTGGAAGAGAAACTGAGCTCTCTGCTCTGTCATATCTCAAAGGAAGGAATCAGAAACAGCCATGTCCCCAGATTTGACAGTAAAGGACCTGAAATAAAGTAGACATATTAATTTGATCTGTACTAAAAATCATACAATGAAGCCAGGGGTGGTAGTCCATGTCTACAATTCCAGCACTCGGGAGTTTGAGGGAGGTGGATCAAGGTTAGCCTGGTCTACATGGTGAGACCATGTTTAAAAATCAATCAATCAGAGAAAGTTTAAAAGTACATTTTTTAAAAGATTTTACCCAGTGACAAATTGATTACCTCAAATATTTGCTTCTAAATAATGATAATCATTTCACTGCCTTCCTTTTCTTTATTGAAAATTTAGAAAGTTGAGAACCCAGTTATTTAAATGACTTTGATGTATGTCAGGCGGGACCAATACCTTCGCAATTTGTGTTTCAGCTCATCTGTAAACTGGGGTGATTACTCCTTGCCCAGAAGCCTTAGAGGTGGTGACAGTCCCATAAAATTCTAAAGCTAAAAGTATTAGACTAAGTGTCAAGCAAAATGCAGATGACATATTAGTATTTGGGAACAGGCTGGAAATATCCCAAAAAACATTTTGGTACTTTCCTTTACTCCTTATGGTATAGGTGGTGGGTTCCCTTTTGTGTCTCTGAGCTTCTCTTTTAAGGAACTAAGAAGGGTTTAAGTAGAATTAGAGAAGGGTCATTTTAACTATAGCAGAGAAAGAAGAGGAAGTCTTTCTTGCCTGTAAAACATGAGGAAGAACAAGGGTGTAAGTGTCCAAGTTTGAAGTTTGATTTCTTAGATAGTAATTGTAAGCATCGTGCAGTTCATTTAAGTTTGCATACCTTTGTTTTCTCATCTTTAATATAAGTACAATGTGTTTTACTAGCTGGGCATGGTGGTACATACCTTAATCCTAGCATTTAGAGAAGCTGAGAGGAAAGGGTTATAAGTTAGTCCCACCTGGGCAATTTAATGAGACTTTGTCTCAAAATTTAAAAAGGTCTGGGGATATAGCTCAGTGGTAGAGTGGTGCTGGGTTCAATCCTCAGGCTCTTCATCAAAAAAGTATGTTCCTGTGGCCCTACTCTGGTGCTCTGTCCCCTGTAATCTTAGAGTAGCTTGCCCTGACCATTCTATGCAAAGTGTCTCTCCTTTTTTTTTTCTTTTTCATTTTTTAAAATCTTTATTTTTTGGTACAGGGTCTTGCTATGCAGCTTGGACTCAATGATCCTCCTGTCTCAGCCTCTGCAGCTCTGGGATTACAGGTGTGCATCACCGCACCCAGTTTGGGGGCTGTGCAGCATGTGGCACTAGGTTGAACCCTGGTCCCTGTGCTTGCCAGGCAGGTGCCCAGACGATCGAGCCATCTCCTCAGCCCCATGTCCCTTCCTTTCTATCATGAATTTGCCTCATGCATTAGCACCAGTTTACTACTTTAGTGTCTTTCTCTCTGCAAACTGTAAACCTTTGAGAACCGGTTCTCAATACTTTTTAGTTAACAATTAGGGCTGTTGTAAGAATTAAGTGAAAAAAATAGTCATATAACAATTAAAAAAAGAAATCACTGGGCATGGTGGTGCATGCTTGTAACAGGTGCATCCCTGTAGGCCAAGGCGGAAAGATCGCTACAAGTTCCATTACATAGTGAATCTTTAAGTCCGGACTGAACTATGTAGACCCTATCTAAAACCAAAGCCAACCCATAATTAACGAATACACACAAACGATTTCCTGCCCTAGACGGTTGCGAGTATTTACTCCTTTAGTCCTCTGCATCTTATTTATACATAATTGAGTCTCAGAGCAGTTAAAGAACTTGCCCAAGTTCACCCAACTGGAAAGCACAGAACTAGGGCTGAAAGCCAGGTTCAGCGCTTCGCACGGAGCTTCCCGTCCTCCTGCCTCAGCCGTCCAGAGCGCTGTGATTAGAGCTGTGCACCACTTCTCCCAGCTAACGGCAAACGGACACTCCGTCCAAGATTCCCTCCTGCGAAGATGTGGGAAGAGCCTGGGCCCTGCTAAGCTCAGTGGACCCGGATCTCATCTCGGCCTCTGCCTTCTTATTTGGGGAAGACGCCAGGATGAGATGTAGCCGTCGGTGTGGGAGAGAGGCCGGCACAGTTCCTTCAGTGGTAGCTGCCAAACCCAAGCCCAACCCGGCGTCGGGGAGGGGGCGGCCTGCGGCACCCCAGGGCCAGCCAGCGCCGCCCAGGCTCCTGCAGTCCTAGGCCGCCGCCGCGTGGCCAGGCCGCGCCCGGGCGGGGAGAAAAAGTTTCCAAACCGCGCTGCTCGGCGCTGATTGGCCGATCCGGACGCGGAGCCGTGGCGCGGCAGCCAATGGGCGGCGCTAGCCGCGAGAGCGGGGCGGGGGCCGGAGGGCCGGGGCCGCGCAGCCCTGGCAGCCGAGGTCACCGAGTCTTCTTCTCCTCTCCGGGGTAAGTGAGACCCGTCTCGGTCCGTGGCGGTGGCCGCTCCGGTCCCCTCAGCTAACTCATCCGTCCCGCCCGGCTCCGTCACCGCCTTGCAGGGATCCTGCGCGCCCCTCGCCGCGCGTCATTGGTTCCCGAAAACCCCGCTTCCTTGGATTCTCCCTGCTAACTTCTGCCCTACCGCTCAAAGTCCTTCGCACTCTGGCTTTTGCTAACCTCGTTTCTCTTTCTAAGGAAGTTTCTCCTACCTGGCTGCCCTCCCCCTTTGAATTCCTCGATTGTCCCGCCTTTGTGTCCCAAAGCGGCTGCTGAGCTCCGTCCCTCGTCCCTTCCTCCCTGAATTCCCCTGCTACACGCCCCCGCCTCTTATTCTGCCCCTCCACTCCTACACTCCCTCTCCCCTGCTCCTCCTTTTGCTCCTGCAGCCCCCACCTCCACCCCCTGCCAACTTTATTCTTTATTTTCCATCCCTACCCTTGCCCTCACACCCACTTTCCCATGGTGCAGGCGTCTTTCCAAATGCCTTCCCCTCCTTCGAGTCTTCTTTGGGAACACGTTCGAAACAGTCGCCTTTTTTCCGCTTTTCTCAGCTCTGTGCTACCGGGCGGTTCAGATTTCCCGGGGCAGCACTTTGGGGACTGGACAGGATGAAGGGGAAAACGCTTCCTGCACAGCGGATGTCCTGGGCTTACCTGCCTCTCTGAGGTCATGGGAAAGCTCGCCGTTACCTGGACACCACCTTTGGAGAAGCTCTTTTATCTTCCCCAAGTTATCTCAGGTTCTCAGCCCTCAGAGACCCAGAAAGCGTCTCTGGATGTTTTTGTCCAGGATTTATACCAGGTTGTTCTTTGGTCTTGCTACGTTTAGCCCTAGGCCCTTTAAACTTCCTTTCTAAAGAAAGGGCCTGCGCAGCGCGTGTTGGGCCAAGGCTTATCATTTTTTGAGAGATAATTGTTTCAGCATATTCTGGGATAGGATGGCATTTTAGGAGGTGGGTAGGGTGCTTTGAAGAGTAATTGGACACCCGCTACTTCAGAGGCTCTGGTTATTTGACCGCTTTGCCCCCTGCCCCAGCCACACTGATACTGAACCGTTTTGTAAAGGTAATTCTTTTCCCCTGAGTGTGTTTTTGATGTAGGGTTAGATGCTGATGATCCAGAGACCTTTGAAGTCTCTAGCCCTCAGATTTGTGTGTTTTATCCCGTTTTGGGTAATAGCTTCCTGACTTGGCTTACACTGTGAGGATGTTATTCTTGTTTTCAAAGTGTGGTCTGTAGACTGACAACTTGTGAGTACAGAGAGATTACCCAGCCTTTGCTTGCAAGGTCATTGCCTAACCCAGCCTGCCTGGGGGCTCCATGAGAGCTGGGGGTATAATGATGCACATCTTCCTCTTCCAGTAGTCCCAGTTACTTAGGTGTCAAAGAAATGATTAGAAAGGGATGGGTGGGCACCACAGAAGGGAAATTTCCCTGCTATCTTGGTTCAGCAGATTAAAATTGCCTTGGAACTGTAGCTATTCTGTTTTTTCTAGGTGTAAGTTCTTCTAAATTTTTTTGGGGGTGGGACGGGGGTTTGAACTTACAACCTTGCACTTGCCAGGCAGGCACTCGAGCCATGGTGCTGTCTCCCCAGCCCCATCCTTGCAGGTTTTGAAAGCACAAAGGCAAGCCAGGCTTGCTGACTCTTAACTGAATTTGCCCCTGTGATGTCACTTCTGCGAAATAGGCCACCTGCGACCTAGCACAGACGTTGAAGCCTGTGAACACCAGCTAGCCTCCTCCTCTGCCCTCCTTTCCCGGTGGGGCTTCCAAGGGCTTTGATTAGGAAAGGGATTAAGAAAGGTGTGAAGTCCTACCTCTTCATGTGAGGTGTGCGTGCCTTTGTGTAACTCCCGACTAGCTCTGCTGGTTTTCTTCACTTAGGAGACAGCCAAAAGAAATCACTTCGTTTTTTTCTTGTGTTTTGAAATCAGAAGTGTTGGGCCAGGGAGACAGCTCAGCAGCATAAGCACCTGGCTGGTGAGTGCAAGGTCCTGAGTTCAATCCGTGGAACTGAAAAAAAAAAATCAGAAGTGTATATCTCAAGTGTGTTCAGACATTTCTGTTAATCATTCAAGATATGAGGAAGGACGCAGGAAGGGATTTTTACAGAAAGTATATAACCATGTTATGCGAAACATAATTTCATACCACTAGAGCAGAGTACATTGTTTTGCTTGCTAATGGTAACGTGTATGTGTCAGGCTCACACTAGATTTGCCCACTGCTGGAGTGCCACGGGATGGTGATGTATTGACAGTCCAAGGTAGCTGGCTGCACACAGGTGAAATACATGAGTGTGATATCCATTCTAAAAACGGCAGGTTCAAATCTGTGTGTGTTGCCACCAGCCAGTAACACATCCTGTTTGTTGCAGTGCCTTTTGATAAGAGCATAGGCCCACACAACACAAAGAGATCTGCTCCCAGTGAGTCTGTCTGACCTCCTGAGAGGACTTGAACTTGAATTCACAGACACCATGCATTTGTGTCTGGGTGCGTCTGCCACTTCCCTGTGCCTTTAGAGATAACTTAGGCATACAGGGCTCCTGCTCTAGTGTCTGCTTCTAAGAAACATTTAGTGCTGTGTTTACCTCTCCAAGTAGAACATCTTCAAGTGGCTAATATTTGCTTGCTTTTTTGTGGAACCGGGCATTGAACTCAGGACCTTGTGCTATGTTTAAAACGAATTTATGAAATGCCCTGCCCACAGCAAATACTGCAGAAGGTGTTCGTAAAATTCAGTTAAGTACCCTAGAAGGAGCAATCCTCTGTAAGTCGTCTTGTCTGCTTTCTGTGGCAAAGTAGTGCCAAAGCATTTTCTGAGATACTTCCAAACAGCAAAGAAAATAATCTTGTATTTTAAGACTGTTGTTTCATAACCAAGTAAGGTGCAGCTGTTGCTTCTTCCCTCTTTGTCTTTAGCATATTTCTTGCTCTTCCCTCAGTTTTGCTTTTAAAATGCATGAGTTTTTGGTTGAAATGACATTTCTAGGTACTTTTTGTTGGTGAGCTGGTAGAAAAGATTTTGCAGGCTGTGACGTCAGTCCCAGTGTCACTAGTTTCTCTTCAGGCCCTGAGGTTCAAAACCAGACCCTTCCTACCAGCTTGCTTGTAATTAGAGCACCCCCCACCCCCAAGAAGCACCCCTGAACATCTCACTCCATTGTTTTCCTGAGGATTAAGTTCTAAGCCTCACTGGCCAGGATAACTGTTTTCTAAAACTTGTCTGGCCTAAGTGCCCAGAAGGATGGTTGCTAGACCCCAGCGAGCATAGCAGATGCCACTTGTCACCATGTGCCATAGGCACATGCAGTCTTGGAGCTGCTTCTGCTTGCCGTCACCCAGGTGTGGTGGGGGGACAGGTAGGCTTTCCTTCTGTTCTCTGACAAACTGCTTAGGGATGTACAGGTGGAAAGCCTTCAGAGAGCCTCATCTCCTTTTTGCCCTTGATCCCTGCCCTTCGTTAACCTCACATTTCCTTCCAGTCGGTGGTCGACCTGCAGCTTTCTCCTGTCACTTACTGGGGTGCCTTTCACATCCCAAGCACTGTTCTAGCTAGGCGTCAGGGATTTAAAAAAAAAAAAAAAAAGAATGTAGGTCTCTCTACTTAAAAACTGACATATCCATAGGGAAGATAAACTCAGAAATGGATAAGGTAAAGCCAGGGTCAGTAGAATATTTAAAATACAGCCCTGGGGAGGACACTTGAGATCTCAATGAAGAGAAGGAAACCTGCAGGGCATAGATCTGAGGTGAAAACGTTGCAGTCAGGAGAATAGCAAGTGCAAAGGCCCTGGGGTGAGAGCAGCTGCAGTGCATTCAAGGGAGAAAAAACGTGGCTGGACATAAATGAGTAGGAGATATTTAGAGAAGTGGATGTGAGACCCATTACCATGTACCTTGCACGTGATCTTTCTCTAAACTGCAGGAAGGCCAGTTTCCACTGGTTTCTAATTCCTCCTTACGTCACCCTGCTGTACACTTACTTCCTCCTGTACCGCACAGTTGAGAGCGAGGGCGTGCGGGAGGATTACCCATCATAATGGCCTCGTTGCTCTTTCATAGATGTATGACTCTGGGCTCTCAACACTGGATTCAGTTTGACAGCTGCATTTCAGATGGCATCTGGGCTTTTGTGGCACTTTCAGCTAGGGGAGGGGCTGAGGGGTCCCCCACTCCTTACCAAGTTGGCCATTGCTAACCCATAATCAAGCCAACCGTTTCTCAGCTTTGTGCACTCTATAAAAGTGCACTTCTCTGCCAAAAACGTAGAGTCATCCTCTACCTTTTTGCTTTTGACAAATAAGATTGTTCTCTCCGTACATTAATTAGGTCCCCCCATAGGGGAAAACCAACCCTACGTGCTTAACCAGGAGAGGAAACTGATCGCCTTTCATAGCCTTAAATCTAGTGTGATGGATCCAGCCATTGAAATGGCGTTGTCAGGCCACCTCCCCGTCCTTGGCAACACTTGCCTCTCTTGGCTTCATTCCTGGCAGGCCTGGCCTTGGGATAGACAGCAAGATGACTGCTGAGGGCTCCTGGCTTGCCTTCTTCCACCTTACCACTCCCAACAGAAAGTTTCCCTGGGGACCACTGCCCATAAGGCCCGAGGCGGCACTCCCCAAGGCTCAGCTTGGTTCAGGCCGCACCCTGCGCTGGTTCACTGGTGCTGAAGCATGAGGAGGCCTGTGCTTTCTCCCAGATCTATCGGCTAGTCTTATATGAGTCCTGTGCAGTGAGAGCGGGGTTGGGCCCTCAGGAATATCGTCACAGACAGAAGAATGAGCAACTATGAATCTCCACAAATCAGCCACTTTCTGCTCCATCTAGCTTCTCTGCCTCCATCAAGTTTTCAGACAAAATTTTCCCTGAGAGTAGAGAGGTAGAGGTGAAGAAATGGCATTTCCTCTGTTAGAGACAGAAGAAGCTGAGGATCAAGAGAAAAGCCTAGAAATAGCGTGTGTTGGTTATGTCATGCTAAGTGTTGAGTTTTCTTTATTCGTTTGTCCCAAGGACACAGAAGAGTCCATGAACTTCCTCTAGGGAAGGAAGGGACCTTTGGGGACATTTTACTTGGATCCCTAGTGACTTTTTTTCTTTTTCTTTTCTCTTTTTTTTTGCCATGGTATTAGAGGTTAAATCATCCAGGGTCTTTATGCTGAGCTATATCTATCTACAGCTCTTTTAAAAAGTATTTCTTTTTGATATAGGGTCTTAGTTGTTAAGTTGTCCTGGGGATTTGAATTTGGCCTTCCAGAGTGCTGGGATTATAGACATGTACCACCATGCTAGTGATTTTTGGTAAAGGTGGGAGGTGCTAGAGATAAATCCGGGTCCTTCACACTGAGCTAAATTCCTGCCCCCCACCCCCATTAAAACAATTTTTTTTTTTTTCCAGACAGGATTGTTAAGTTTCCTGGTTTGGGCTTGATTTTATGATCCTGGGCTGGGCTTGACTTTATGATCCTCCTTCCTCAACCTCCTAGACTGCTGGGATTACAGGACTGGGAGACCGTGCCTGGCTTTCAGTGAGCTTTCTACAAATCAAAAGCCTCCAAGTCCATCTTAGTTCTTAGTGTAGAACTATTCTTTCAACAGTTTCTAGAGCCGGGCGTGGTGGCACATGCCTATAATACTGAGGCAAGAGGATGAGTGCAAGTTCCACACCAGCCTGGGCTACAAAAGTGAGCTCAAAAGCCAGCCTGAACTGCTTAATGAGATCCTGTCTCAAAAAGACAAAAACAAACAAAAATCCAAACACACACACACACACACACACACACACACACACACACACACAAACCAACTGTTTCTAGAAACTGCTTCCTGGCAGCCCACAGTCATCCTAGCTGCAGCCCCAGCACGCCCTCTGGCTCCTTAGTGTCTGCCTGCCTCTCTGCTCAGCTCAGTTCTCAAAAATTCCACTCCCTTCTTCACTCCCCTGCACCAGCGAAAACGGCTCGCTCCCACCACTGACCCAACGCTGTCCCAGCCTCCCTACGGCTGTTACCTGGCTGTGGAACGTGCCTTTCTCCCCTGAAGCCCTCTTTCTGGGTCTCATATCTCTTACTGTCTCCTCTGTGACTTCTTCCGTTACCCTTTCTTCCTCAGCCTGCTTTTTGTTATCTGTGCCGCCCAGAGGTCTGTACGCAGTCTCAGTGAGAGCCGCTCATAGTCCTGGAGAAGGACCCACTACAGACGCCTGACTTCAGCTAGGCAGTTGGCTCAGATTTGAGCCCGAGTCTCAGATCCACTATTGCACCTAAGCGTGTTGTGGACTTGTCAGACTAAAAATAGCCCAAAGGAGGCTTGTTATCCCCCAGCCCACCCGCTCCAGAGTTTTCCTTCTGGTACTTCTCATCTCTGGAGATAGGGGTAGGAGAGGTGCCCAGTTCTTTAAACTAAAGTCCCAAAAGATGTTGCCACTGTATGTATGTATGTATGCATGTATGTATGCATGTATGTATGTGTGTATTGTGGCTAGCTCAACCCACCCCAGGGGGCAGGGCTGGTGTAGCATGTGGTGTTGGGGATCAAACTGCAATCCCTGAACACTCGCCTAAACTTTCCTAAGCAGATACAATCAATTGCCAAATGGCTAGCTTTTTTTTTTTAAATCAGGAATTGAACTCAGGACCTTGTGCTTGCCAGGCAGGTACTTGTACCACTGAGCTATATCCCCAGCCCTAATTGTTTTCACTTGCCAGGCAAGTGCTTATTCTACTGAGCTATTTCCCTGGCCCCTTTGTTTTCTTTTTTTGAGTCAGGGTCTTGCTATGTTACCCAAGTTGGGCTCAGATATCTGGGTTCAAATGATCCTCCTTCATCCGCCTCCTAAATAGCTGGGGCTGTAGGGTGCTCTCCTATTTGGTTGATTTTTGCCTTTTAAATAGGTCTGGAATCCCTTCCTCCTGTCTCCATCTTCACTCCCACTTCTAATTCAGGCTACCTTTCTTCCTTGGCCCTGCCCAGCCCATCACTGGCTGTCAAGATGAGCTGTTCAGCACAACGTCCACAGTGTCACCCTCCCCCTCAAAGGGGCTCTGTTGCTATTGATTTTTGTTAACCTGTCAGAAAAGTCCTCAGTGATACAGTTTCCCAGTTTTTACCTGCCCAACCTCCTCTACGTTCATCCTTCCTGCTTCCTCAGCTCTCCCTCCAAGCCTGGCTGCTTCACCCTTCTCTGTGTTGTCTTGTTCCCCCTTCGTCTGCCTTCCCTCTCTGCTCATTTCTCCCCAGCAGCCCTCTGTGACTCAGGCCAAGTTTGGGGTTTCCTCAGTATCCTGGGCCCTGCAAAAATGCTTCTCGCCTTGACTGTGGTGGCAGTTTGTTGAGTGCATATTTAAGTCTGAACACAGCGAATATGAACCCTAAAAACAGGTAATTTATTATCGGTTGGTTTCCTATTCCTGTTTCTGTCACTACACTCACCGTAAGGTTTGTCATGTAACTCACATCTCCTCCCCACTTGAGGGAAAGCAGTGATCCAGGAGATGTCTTGTGTGGATGCCTGGGTCTTATCGTAGATGCTGAGTGAACACTTGGAGGGATGTGCATAGGTCCATGGAGCGTTTCGGGTGGGGTGGGCCGTCTTTGGTTTGGGTTTAATTTCAGTTCGGGGGCAGTATTTTGTCATTGCATCCAGCATGAAGTTGAGGGATTTCTCTTCCATTAAAGATTAAACTGTTGGTGTAGTAATTTTAAAACTGTCCCTCCTAGACATCATGCCACAAGAGGAGTGAATTCTTCCTCATTTTCACAATGGAGGACTCAGGAAAGACTTTCAGCTCCGAAGAAGAGGAAGCCAACTACTGGAAAGATCTAGCAATGACCTACAAGCAGAGGTGAGCCCTGCAAAGCCAACAGAAGAGGCTGACAGTCAGTGCGGGGAAAGAACCTTCCCCGGGTGGCAGTGAGTGGGAACTGTAACCGTCCTGCCATACTGCTGTCTACCTTATGTTCTGGAAGGGTTTTTGTCAGCACTGAGTTACCACAGCTGGTTGGTTCCTCTGAATGGGGAAGAGCACTTTTCACTCTGTCTAGAAAAATAGGTTGTTGCAGGTGCTCATCTTCTGTGTGTGTGTAGAGGGGTGTTGGAAGTCAGGTTTTTGGGTTTCCTACCTCTCTTAGGGAGGTATTATTCCAGTCCTGATAGTTTCTTTACCTTTAGTTTGCCTTAACCACTTTGCAGTTTCCCCAAGCTTCCCGGGCACCATGTTTACCTCCAGAACATCAAGGCTTCATTTCAACCAGTCCATTCTTGTACTGCTTTTTCTTTTTTTTTGGTAGTACTGGGGATTGAATTCAGGACCATGCACTTGCCAGGAAGGCACTTATGAGCTATATTCCTGGCCCCTTGTATTGTATACATTTGATAAAATTACTGTTTTTGTATTTCCTATTATCTTATTTAAATAAATGAAAAAATATGTAATTTTTAGTCATCCTATATTAAATAATTGGACTGGTAAGTGGTTAAAGATAATCCAGAGGGTTAAGTTGTATCTTTGGGGTAGAACATTTGTCTAGAATGTGTAGGGTACTAGATTTGATTTCTACTACCACCACTACCAAAACCAAGCCAAACCAAAAATGGAGTGGGTGTGGTGGCACATGCCTGTAATCCCTGCACTTGAGAGGCTGAAGCAGGATTGTTGTGAGTTTGAGACCACCGTAGGCTACAAAGTCAGCTAAAGGTGAGCCTGAACTGCATACCGTCTCAAAGAGACAAAAAAAAACCCTCTGTGTGTGTGTGTGTGTGTGTGTGTGTGTGTGAACAGCAATAATAGTGATAATTTAGGCTTTATTATTTTATTTTATTTTTTTTGTCTTTTTGAGACAAGGTCTCACTATGCAATTCAGGCTAGCCTTGAGCTAACTTTTGTAGCCCAGGGTGGTCTGGAACTTGCACCAATCCTTCTGCCTCAGTCTCCAGAGTGCTGGTATTATAGGTGTGCACCACCATGGCCTGGTTTAGGCTTAATTTAGGAAGAAAAAGTCTTTTAATTTTGAGGATTATGGAGCCAGCCATGGTGGCACATGTTTATAATCTCAGCCCTTGAGAGGCTAAGGCAGGAGCATTGTTGTGAGTTCAAGGCCAGCCTGAACTACATGGGAAGACTGCCTGAAAAACAAAAACACATTTGACAGGGGCTGGCGAGATGGTTCAGTGGTCTAAAGCGCCTGCTTAGGAGGGCTCAGGCAACTGCGGGGACTGCAGTTCGATCCCGGCACCACATGCTGCGCCAGCGCCACCACCAGGGCAGGCTGAGCCAGCCACAAAATGAATAAATAAAGAAACAAACAAACACAACAAGCAAACAAATAATAAAAAAAAAAAAAAGAAAGAAAGAAAAAACACATTTGACAGTTTTGAAACCAGATGGGTATTTGGCATGGACTAAGAACAGATTATAGTGATGTGATAAATTAACATTTGTTATCTGTCTAGTGTCTGAGGAGATACTGAGTAAATCCACAAGGGATACAGAATCCAAAGTTACTTCCTGAATGTTGGGCTAAAAAAACACAGGTGGAATGAACAGTGAATTGGTTAAGAACAGGTCTTGTAGTCAGGCATACACTGAAGTTAGATACAACTTCTGCTTTTGATTTTGCCTATGACTGTTACATAAGTTACCTTCTTTTCCTGCCTGGTCCTGAGATCTCACACATGGTTAAGTAGGTGATCCAGAGCTGATCTACATCCTCAACCCTCTTACAATTTTGAGTCAGACTCACTAAGTTTCCCAGGCTGACCCTTCAATTAAGGACCCTCCCGTCTCAACCTCCTGAGTGGCTAGGGTTATAGGCATGTAACGCCACTCCCAATTTGACAAGTCATTCATCTTGTCTAAATTTTATCTTCTCCTTCATAAAAATGGGGATAATGATAGTAGTTGAGTAAAGAGATGATTCCCAGACTACACTACATGGCACAATGCCCACCACACCATAAGTGCTGATAAATTATTACTTGACCTCGTGGAATTCTGCTACAGGGCAGAGAATACACAGGAAGAACTCCGAGAATTCCAGGAGGGAAGCCGAGAATATGAAGCTGAATTAGAGACACAGCTGCAACAAATTGAAACCAGAAACCGGGACCTCTTATCAGAGAATAACCGCCTTCGCATGGAGCTGGAAACTGTCAAGGTGAGGAACTGAGGGGGATGGATGGACTTGCAGCAAGGAAGAGCTCTGGGGTGAGGGACTGAAGACTGGGTCCCTCCCAACTGCAGGCCTTGTGGGTGGGTGTGGTTATTGTCCTGTAAGCTCTTGTGTGTGGAACTCTGTGACAGGCAAGTCATACATGCGTCTCTGTGGCTTTTCTTCATGGTCTGTACTGATTTCTTAGGGCACATGGCAGAAAGACCTTTTTATTTTTTATTTATTTATTTTTCTCATTAAACTTTGTTTTAATGGGTCTCAAAATTCTGTGACAGATTTTTGGTCAAGTTGTTTCCATTAAAAAGTATTGATTTTAAAAACTAATAACTTAGAAACTGCCACACACACACACACACACACACACACACACACAAAAAAAATGGTCCACAAAACATTCTCCTTTCCTTCTGAAGATTTTATGATGCATTGTTATCATTAACCACTATTAAATGGCCAATTGGGAGAAACAGGTCTGAGACCGGCCTTCCACCACTGATTAAGACCGTGGTGGCAGGTGTTAGGGGTAATATTCATTTAGCCTTCTGAGCTTTCTGGGCAGACTTGGTGACTTTTTTTTTTTATGGCCCGCTTAGCCTGTCTTGGGGGTGGGGCTGGCACAGCATGTGGTACAGGTATCGAACTGTGGTGCCTAAGCTTTCCTAAGCAGGTGCTTTAGACCCCTGAACCATCTCACCGGCTCTCCCAGCAGCCATCTTGTCCACAGCTTTGATGACACCCACAGCAACTGAGAAAGACATTTTTAGAGGCTGGAGTATCACTAAAATTGCTGATCATCATATTACAAGGTCCAGAGCTGTACAGTTCAGTGTGGTGGCCCTCAGCACATGTGGCATTAAACTATAAGTTAATGAAAAAGCTCAGTTCACATTAGACATGTCTGTAAGCCTTGTAGCCAACCACATTTGGATAATGCGTATCATTTATAGACAGATGGGCTATAGAGCAGTTGTGTCATGAAAAAATGCTACATTGAGTAACCCCAATCTAGAACAGATTTCTCTTGTGCCTATAGCAGTCTCCGGTTCACTTTCTATGGTTTTGTTACCTGTGATCAACTGAAATCTGAAACAATTCAGTGGAAAATTCCTGGGACGAGTAATTCCTAAGCCTTTAATAGCTTTTATTGTATCATTTGTTGTAATCTATTTTATTATTGCTACTGTCTTAAAGTTTATAAATTAAACATTATGATAGGTATGTAAGCATATGAGAAAACAGGAATAAATATAGGGTTACACATATGTAAGTATGCCCAAGTTTTGGGCATATCAAAATATTGTGAAATAGGTCCCCCATGGATAAGGGTAAGGCTTCCCTGAGATTTGAGGATACGTAGTTCTCTGGTTTGAAGGCTGAGTTTTGCATTGTAGGATATTTAGTAGCCTCTTGCATTCTTTTTTTTTTTTTAAATTTTAGGGAGCGTCTACAGGGTGTTCAGGGTCTCACTACTAGATCAGACTTGTAGTGATCTGCCTGTTTACAGCCTCCCAAGAGCTGCAATTACAGGCATGTGTCACCATGCCCAGTCTCAATTGCCATTTCAGCGTGCCCTGGAGGCAAGACCAGCATGGCAGGCCTGGGATCAAACCCCTAGCCCCTGTGCTTGCTTGCAGGTGCTTTAATCTGAAGAGCTATTTGGCCGGCCCACCTCCTGCACTCTTATCTACTAGTTTCCAGTAGTATCCCCCCTTCCCAGGTTGTAACAACCAAAACTGCCAAGACAGACATGTCCAAGCTTAAGCAGTATCTTGACCCCATTGGATCGTGGCTGCAGAGATCTCTATAAGTGCCTGCATGGCTTAGAATTGCTAACCTGATCTCCAGGAACCAATTCCCTAGTTGGGCAGGGTGTCCTGAGGCTTTCTTCTCAAAGCAATTTTTCACCTTTGCATTTCTGAGCCTTTGAGAAGTGGGATCTATTTCCTGAGATGCCCTTAAGCCATCTTTCTTATTGTTTGAATGGAGAGTGCTTGGCTTCTTTTTAATGCTAATCTTTTCAGTAACCTTTGTTGCAACTTTGCAGCACTTGCTTTTTGGCAAAACTGTGAAACCCATACTCACAGTTTATTGGAGAAGAGGTTTATTTTAGTTCACAGTTTCAGAAACTTAAGCCCATGCCTGGCTGAAACAACATTTTGGAAGCATATTAGAACTGCATATTGGAAGGTCCTGGGTAAAGGATGGCTGTTCATGCCTTGACACAGGAAGCATAAAGCAAAAGGAGGAATCAAAGAGGAAGGTACACACAGGTCATGTCTCCTGGTGACCCACCTTTTCTGACCAGCCCCCCATTCTAACAGCGCATTTCCACTGATGAGTACAGCACCTCATCATTCAGGCACCCGCCAAAAGCCCCACCTCTGAACAGTTGAGACTTGGAGGATAATCTAGATCTAAACCGTAACAGACATGGGGCTAAGAATGAGTGTCAAGGGGGGAGCCTGGCCTTACTTGCATGTAGGGGAAAAGTGAGCTAAGCAAGTGCGTTGGTGATTCCCACAGGGGGAGAAGAAAGGTCTCGAAGACCTTGAAACCTGAGCAGTGAAGTTCATGTTTTCTATTGTAGACCAGCGAGCCCAACCTGACCACCTGCAGATTAATCTGTAGATGTTTGCTTATCTTTTAGTGGTTTTTATTTCCAAGTGTGCTATGAAAGTTTCTATGCACACAGCATGTTTGAAAGAATTTTCCAATGAATGCCTGTATACACACCACTAGGTTTTACCTAGTTCTACCACGACGTTGACTATATTTTCCTTTTCTTTATAATAAACCTGCTTATCCATTCTGGTTTTTCTGGTGCATTTCAAAGTAAGTTGCAGCCAGGGCTAGCCAGTGGTTCAGTGCCTACCTGGCAAGCACAAGGTTGTGAGCTCAATTCCTGGTCCCCCCCAAAAAAAGTAAATTGCAAGAATCTATACACTTCCTCCAAGTACTTCAATCTGCTTATCAATTAGTATTCAGCATTTGTTTATAAGTTCTCTTATCAATAATAAAATTGGTATATTTGGGTTTTTTTCATATTTAATGTCAATATCTAAGATTTATAAAATTTTTCAGGAAAATCTAGATTTCTGATTTCCCTTGAGAATTAGACCTGATCATTCCAGCAGAAAACAGCCCAATCTGTCTTGGTCCCTGTAGCCCTGATGTGGAAGTCCAAGTGCTACTTTCTGTTTGCCTGGCATGTGGGCCGCTTGTCTCATTGTTCGCAGCCTGACCCCTGCAAGAATGCATGCTTGATCCTGCCAAAGGCAGCGACGAATTGTCCTTGTTCTTAAATTGAAGGACCTGAGGGATTAGTAGGGAGATCTGTGGTATGAAGTATGGCTGGGAGAAAATAAGAGGCCTCTGCAGATGGTGAGTAAATATCACTCAGCTGTTGTGTAATTAATTGCTATAAGACAGCCTTACTGGGTTAGGTAGTGCACACATGTAATCCCAGCTACTCAGGAGACAGAGGCAGGAGGATCAAAGGTTCAAGGCCAGCCTGGGCAACTTAGCCTCTGAAATAAAAAAGGACTAGGAATGAGCTTTGCTCTGCTGTGCTTGTATAGCATATGCAAGACCCTGGCTTCAATTGCTAGTACAGCAAGAAGCAAAAGAATGAGCCCTCGCACCTGCAAAGGATATCTTCATTACAGCCTCATGACAGCCTCAGAGTACAGAACAAGGGAAGAAATCTGAGCACCTTGGGGAAGGGGTACACTGCCACTAGTAAACATTTGTCAGTCACCTAAGAGAGATGTATTCAGCTGAGATGAGTTCATGACAACTGACTCATTCATCGCAACTTGAATACAGAAGCCTGTCAGGGATCAAACAGAGCATCCATTGATGCCTCATCAGCTGGCAGTTTTTTATAATCAGCCCCAAATGAAAGCCCAGCATTCCAACAATCGCTTTTCATGTCATGAGTTCAAAGGGGAGACTGTCTGAATGTGTATGTGGAGGAAGGAGTCCTTTCTCCACATCTTCTTGGAACTCACCTTAGAATCGAGGTTAATGACCTGGGAGTGTGTTTTATTTGTGGATGCCACGAAGTAAAGAGTGCAAGGTGGTCAGACCCACACCTGGGGATTGACCTGTGCATGTAATTAGGCTGCCTCTTCCGGAGTTCAGACATAGCTCTGTTCACAGCCAGGAAATGGGAACATCAAAGGGCCTAGCAGCTGGAGGACGTGGCGTGCCCTCCTTCTCATCACCATGTGAATAGCCAGCTGTTCTTTGGCCATTCTTTCCCAGGACCTCTCGCCACACCCGTCTGGCTCGGCACCATTACCGCACCTCCCAATGCCTGTGGATCTTTGTAGCAACAGATTTGTTGACTGGATCTAATCAAGAGGAAGAGCGAGTGTGCTTTTGTTTTTAACTTTTGAACTAGATCTTTCTAAATGTGTTTGTTTTATGCTATGTTTGTGAAAGGTTGTTTGAAGGAAGGGAATCTGAAATCTAGACATGGAAGAGGCCTTTAACTATAAGTCCAACACTCTAGGAGTTTGAGGCAGGGCACTGCAAGTTCAAACCCAGCCTGAACAACTAAGTAAGGCTCTGTCTTAAAAAGTGATTATTGAGCCGGGCATAGTGGTAGAGGTTCAGTGCAAGAAGAGACCAGCCTGGGCTATAAAAGTGAGTTTAAGGCCAGCCTGAACTGCATAGCAAGACCGTGTCTCAAAAAGATTATATATATATATATATATATATATATATATATATATATATATATAATTATTGGCTGGGGATACGTAGCTCAGTTGGAAGACCCTGGGTTCAATCCTAAGTAATATCTCAAATGTCTATACTTTGGTGGTTTGGATTCAAGTGGTTTAGGACCATTGAGCATCTAGCACTGTTTCAAGACCACCAGCTCACGTGGCTGAGGCCTCATCTTGCTCCAGTCATTTGCTGCCAATCAACTCTCCCACATCTCTGAAGTGAGATAAATGTGACAGCGTACATATATAGTGTCCTAGGCTGGTGCAGCCTAAATATGTAATGTGTTATCTGTTCCAAGTGAGCCACAGCTCCTCACTGAGTGGTCACTGGACTCATCCTTGCTTTTGGAGAACCCCAGCCAGCTACACTAAGCTTCCCTCTGCACTCAGTACTATTTGTTTTTTTCCTCCTCCCTCCCTCCCTCCCTTCCTCCCTCCCTCCCCCCTCCCTCCCTTCCTTCCTTGCCCAGAAGTTTCTTCGAACTTTTCCAGTGCTACAGGAAAATGTTCTGATCAAAAAGTTCAGATAGTTGTCACACTCAGTATATGAAGGCCTCCTGCTGGTCATGAGCCTTTCTTTGGCTGTGGACACTGTTGGTTTTTGGGCACTGGTTGTAGGGACCAGGTTTGAGAGTGGGCAGGATACCAGGTGCTCACAGGAGCAGGAGGCAGTAAGCCCTCAAGGGTATGCCTACTTTGAATGACTGCTACCTGTTCTTACAAGCTTCGGTCATTCCTCAACATTCTAAACCTCTAGACAGAAGGTTCTGTTGACTGAGCTTAGGTAGGAACTTGGGAGAGGAAAGCTGGAGCTGCTCCACAGGGATGCTGGGAGGAGAGGCCCCATTAAGAGTAAAACATCTGGGTAAGAGAAGAGGAGTCAGGGTGCTGCTAGGGCTTAGGAAAGGGGAGGAATAGCCAACAGCTGTATTTGTGAGATGACAGGAAAGAGACATACACATAGCTTCTCAAAGTCTTAAATCATTGTTTTTATCCTTCAGGAAAAATTTGAAATGCAGCATTCAGAAGGCTACCGGCAGATCTCAGCCTTGGAAGATGACCTGGCACAGACAAAAGCAATTAAAGATCAACTGCAGAAATATATCAGGGAGCTGGAGCAAGCAAATGATGACTTGGAAAGAGCCAAACGGTATGTTGGGAAGGAGAAAGCAGGCTGGGAGCCTTTAGTCCTTTCCATAGCACATCAGTACTAGGCCCTTTGCTGAATATAGAGGACTCAGCAATGAACAAACTAAGCCAGTGCCTTTCAGGATCTTCATCTCCTGGGGAAATAGACAATAGGTAAATAAGAGCAACGTAGTTAAGAAATGCTGAAGAGCAGTGTGCAGTGGGGCCTGTGATAGGTTATATTTATTCAGCAACTGATTGGAGATTTTCAGGTAAGGCTTCCTAGAGGAAATTCCATTTAGATCAGAGATAAATAGCTGTTGTCCAAGGAAGAGTGTAAGAGCATTCTGGGCACGAGGAAAACGTGCAAAGGCCCGGATGTAAGAAGGACAGGAATATGCTCAAAGAACAATAGTTCTTACACTATTGTTCTGTAGTTTAGTAGAATAACAGTAACAATTATTGCGACTTTAGGTATTTTTTGGGGAAAGAAAACTCTTGCTTTATAAGAATTTATGTATTCTATACCCCATACGTATTTTTCTGCGGTTGGGGATTGAACCCTGGGCCTTTTTATTGAGCAGTATGCTCAGCCATTTATTGTTGTTTCAAGACAGTCCCTAGATTGCCCAGGGTAGGCCTGAACTTGTAGTACTCTTGCCTTGGCCTTCCAGAGTACCAGGTTACAGGCTGGGCCACATCACTGGTTTTCTTAGTCTACTTAGTACTGTGTTCCTTCCTTTAAAAAGTGACATCTCTGCAATCTTCTGGTTTCAGAATTTATTTTGTTATTTTTTAAAAAAACTTTTTTTTTCCCCTGATGCCAGGGATTGAATTTAAGACCTTGCATTGCTAGGCAGGCACTTCAGCTGCTAAGCTATCTTCCCAGCCCCTCAAAATTTATGATAGTTGCACTTTATGCTATAGTCGTAAAATTTATAAGTACTGTGATGTCCATACTATGTTGTTGTAATTTTTTATAATTTTTGAGGACATGTGTCATTTAAATATTAGTTCAGACCTCATAAAACAAATTTATTGGTGGAGACAAGAAAATTTTTTACTATATATAAACATCATGTCTTGGTGGACATGATTGAACTGCAAGGTTTTATATTATAGAGAAGGAAACAAATATACATATTGGTTATTTTAGAAATATTACCTAAAGTAAAATGACATTAAATACATATTCTTTGCTGTCTTGGTTATGTTTTTCTCATTAGGACAAAATACCTGACAACTGAAAGTTAAAGAAGGAAAGGTTTATTTATTTAGCTCACAGTTGGTGGCGGTTTCAGTCCTTACTCAGCTGGCACATGGCAGAGGGCAGCAGTTCCTGGCAGAGGAAAAGAGCAAAGGGAAGGTTAGCAGCTGCTAGCTAGACTCTCTCCCCTCCTTATATTGTAATGCTGATTACCCACCCAGGGCAGGGGGGTAGCACTCACACCCATAATCCCAGCACTGAATCATGAATTAATCACAAACTCTTGAAGCCATCCCAGTGACTGCATGAGACTTTGGGGGGACAACTAGACACAAATCATAACACTTCCCGAATTAATATAGATTCTAAACTATCAGTGGGGCTATGGAAGTTAAATTTTAACATTAACATAGTCAAGGTACAAAACAGAACAAAAGAAACAAACTCGGATTTAAAATGTTGCATATACACTAAATTTGACTTTTCTTTCTGTATTGTTCAAGAAATATCTCTGTAGGAAATGGGGCATTCAGGTGACCATTCCTTGTAAACTCAGTTCCAAACAAGAGTTAGAGGTGAAGACCATAGATGTAGACTCATCGTCACAGGGACAGTGAGGGACTGTGGCAGCTCAAGGCACCCCACAGCGCCCAACAGTCTGGAAAACATGGGTTTGGTGGACAAGCATTGTATGTCTTAATATTTAAGAAAGAAGCTTTGTATGTTATAACTTTTGACTTACTTACTCATCTTTGGTTTTGTCTTCCATGCTTGAGATTTGATTGGTTGTGTTGAGGATCAGCACAGATGATTCACTTTGTACATAGTTCCCAAGAAAGCCATGTATTGTTTTTCAGTTATTCCAGTGGCTTTCCAGCTTCAAATTAATTAATTAATTAATTAATTTATTTATAAAATTTATTTATATTATGGCTGGCTCAGCCTGCCCTGGGGGTGGGGCTGGTGCTTACATGTGGTGCTGAGATTGCACTGTGGTCCCTGCGATTGCCCAAGCTTGCCTCAGCAGGCACTTTAGACTGCTGAGCCATCTCGCTAGCCCCTCCAGCTTCAAATTGAGGGGCAAATTTTCTATAAGAGGATTAAGTACCAGTATCTTCAAATGCTGACAAAGTATTACTTAAGTCTCACCAACTCTTTTTTGTGTCATGTACACTATATATTCAAAATTTTTTTTTTTTAATTTTATTTATTTATTTATTTGTTTGCTTGTTGTGTTTGTTTGTTTCTTTATTTATTCATTTTGTGGCTGGCTCAGCCTGCCCTGGTGGTGGCGCTGGCGCAGCATGTGGTGCCGGGGATCGAACTGCAGTCCCCGCAGTCGCCTGAGCCCTCCTAAGCAGGCGCTTTAGACCACTGAACCAT
>PVKN010000637.1:0-69600 GCA_004027915.1 Capromys pilorides
TCTTCTTCTTCTTCTTCTTCTTCTTCTTCTTCTTCTTCTTCTTCTTCTTCTTCTTCTTCTTCCTTTACTCCTCCTCCTTTTTTTATTTTGCCTGTAGCCCTTTTTCAGCCAATGTCACTGTCACCAGACCATCTTCCTTTGAGGGCTGGAGCCTGCTGCTCTCTCTTCGCGCAGGCCTAATTTAGTTAATCTTAGGTTATTTATCCACAGTAACTTGCCTGCTTGTATTTGAAAGGATGAAGGCGTTGTTGTCTTTAGGAAGAAAGGGAAAGGGAGAAGAGCGAAAGTCTGTGGTTTTCTAGGATGGAATAAAGGGGCCTGGGGTACCTGTGTCGGGGTGGCGGAGGCACATGCGGACTGCTGCGAGCGTGGTGCCAGGCTCCCCGTGTGCGGGGCTGCCCTCCTCACCCGCCTTCCTTCTCCACTTACGCATGCTCTGCGGAATGCACCGCGGAGCCTGGCAGTGCGTGGCTGGATGCCTTCTGACTTCCTAGCTACCTGAGCAACCGTAATGAGGGCCGAAGGTGACTCATCGTGCATGCAGGGCTTGCCAGGCGGTGACGCCACCGGATCCATGCCGCAGCGACGCCTCCGCAGCACCAGCGGGACGCTTCTGGGTATTTCCTTGGCAACTTTAAAAACACAGATAGCTTGATGAAAGCCTAACGGACTCAAATTGGCTCCTCACTGATTGAATAAAAACCTCAACAATTATCGTGGTATTTTCAAGGAATGGATATCCCAAAAATAAACTGTTATAATTTGCTAATCTACAAAACTTTGACCTTCTGGGTTATTTTACAATATTTTTCTCTTTAATTAAATAAAAGGCAGCCAAAAAATAAAAGCAAATTTGAGTGTTAGAAATAATTACTGAGGGCCAGCCAAATAGCTCAGCAGATTACAGGGGGTTCAGTCCCTGGGCCTGTCACGCTGGCCCCACCTCCAGGGCACGCTGAGACAGCAGTTGAGACTGGGCGTGGTGACACACACCTGTAATCCTAGCTTTTGGGAGGCTGTAAACAGGCGGATCACTACACGTTTGATCTAGTAGTGCGACCCTGAACACCCTGTAAACCCTTCCCTAAAAGAAAGAAAGAAAAAGAAAGAAGGAAAGAAAGAAGAGAAAGAATGAGTGATAGGACAGTTCCTTATATAATTAAAGAAATTCAATTTCATCCACATTATCTCTGAGATATTTTCTGCTTTTTGGCAAAGTGGACTTCATAGTGGTGCTGAATTGCTTTCAGGAAGCCGAGGCAGGAAGATCACTGTGAGTTTGAAGCCCTGTCTCAACAACAACTAAATCACAGCACATTCGGGAAATGCACCACGGGCTTCCTGGCGCCAGTGGTGTAGTACTGAGGTGTTCATGGCACCGATTCCCTGAATGCGCCGCAGCCAGGCGTGGAGCAGGCTCTGCTCAGCTGCTCTCACCAAAAGCAAAATGTAATTTCTAATCTTTAGGACTTTACTTCCTGAATTCTTGCCTCTAAAGTGTTAAACAGAATATTTTAAAAATTTTTTAGTGGTTTCCCAACTATAGAAACTTTATTTTTTTATTTTAATAAGAAATTTCAATGTGACATTTTCAAAAACACATTAGTTGTACATTCCCAATAATTGATACAATGCATATTGTTGTCCTCATAGTAGTTATACAGAGCACAGGATGTAGTCATGATAATTTTTTCAAGCATTGTTGGTACAAAAAATTTCTTTTCATTGAACTAAGAGAAAGTAGTTGTATACATAGTCCAGTATTCCATAATCGCAGTGAGTTATTGGCAGAACTGGCAATGTTGGAAGCTGTCGATTTAAGCCTTTTACAGCTCAGCATACTAATCTAGCTTTACGTTTTATGCCTCGTGGTTAAACTTTTCTGTTGGGTGGTTAAGGGCAAGTTAAAGCAAGACCTGTATAGCAAAACATGTAACTTTTGTATCTCTCAAGGTCAGTCAAATCCCCTCAGGATTTACTTTGGAACCATGTACAGTGCTTTGTAGAACTTTCATCAGTGTCAGCCATCTGGATGAGTCACGGTCATTGCTTGACCAGTTTGCTCTCTGTGAAAGCCTGAGAGAATGTTTTCTCTCTAGGTAACTCTCCTTAGGCACACAATACATCGTCAATCCCCTTCCTTTGTGGTCCATTAATCTCCTTGAACAGATAATTTGGAAAACCACTGAGTTATAGGATGTTACAGCACAGGTTCTCTTATGTCCTGAGTCCTCACTGATCTTGAAGGGCTAGGGCCAAAATATTGGCTATCCTTGTAGCCCTTCTTTTTCTCTAATTTTTGATCTGTAAACTTACATTCTTAACCCTCCAGAAGAGAAGCTTTATGATACCATTAATCTATAACATAGGTACATGAGCTTAACATCACTGTCTTTCTGAATATCAAATATCTTGCACTTAACTTGGAATTGGTATTTTCCATCAATCATTGGCATTCTAATAAATTCCTATACAATATGATAAAAACAGTTCCACATTTTTACTCAGACATTTAGAAATCTAAGTATATACAGAATTATAGCCTGTCAATCCTATGGCATTTAGAATGCTTTTTTAAAATACAAAGTTTACAAGCCAGGAGAGGTGGCACATGCCTGTAATCCCAGCTCCCAAGAGGCTGAGACAGGAGGACTGCACGGCCAGGCCACCATGGGTGATTCAGCAAGAACCACGTAACCTCTAGAAGGCTGCGCTGGCCTCCCCAGGGGAGCGCCTGGGCTCAGTCTCCAGTGAGAGCCTCACAAGCAGAGTACAACAGTGTCAGAGCAAGCTCGTGGGTCAGAGGTATTTCGGCCGGGCAAAGCCCTGCTGCTGGTTTTTGCTTTGTAGTTCTGCACTGCAGCGGTGGGTGACCTATTTACATGGAAAAACAGAAGCAGCAAAGTCCTGGGGCCTGAACTTGGAAAATCAGCAGAAAGGGGCCATCTCAGACCTGCGAGCCTCCCAGCAGCAGCAGCTCCTGTCAGATTTCCACCCCGGCCTTACAGCACTGGCCCCAAGATTCTTCAGAAGTCCTTGGCATGTTCACCTGAGATTGCTGACCGAGGCAACAGCGCAGTCACTGGACATGGAAGTGGAATGAAAAAGAACAGATGAAACACTAAAATATGATGTGTGAGTCCCAGCCGGCATTCTCAGGAGAGCGAAGCACTTGGACACAGTGCTGCGGGCCAGGCCTCCGCCCACCTCCTGCTGGACGTGGCTTCACCTTCCCCTCGGTTCCCCAAGGGGTTACAGGTTCTGTGGCTGCCCAGAGGCTGCACCACTCAGACCACCCGACAGCCAAGCAGGGCAGTTTGAATTTTTTCATTGTTATTTTTGTAAAAAGTAAGAGGAAACAGGTACAATTAATTGTAAGAATATATTTTATTTAACCCAACATATCCAAAACACATCCTTTGCCACTGTAACACCCTATGGCGGAAGAGGCACTCTGCATGCATTTCCTCATGGAAGCTTTTGAGTCTGAGCTCCCGCCTGCCTGAGTAGCACATGCTCAAGCTGAGTTCAAGGGTGGCCACGGAAAGGTCACACTGCAGCACCAGCCCAGGAACGATGGCCCAGGTGCCAGGGACCTCGAGCCAAGGCCCTGTGCAAAAAGAGGCAGAACATTGTGGCTCAGCCCGTGTGGGGGCACGTGGCACTGGGTGGGGTGGGGACACTGCCAGCTCTGCAGCTGCCCCTGTCCTGGGGGCCTGGTGCCATCTTGCCAGTGTCTACCCAGCCTGTCTCTGTGGAGACCTGGGGGGAACAGAGAGAGAGTATACAAGTGTGTGCATGTGTGAGAGACTCACATGCATGAATGTGACACTATGCCAGAGAGATTGCAGTTGGTGTGAGTGTGTGTATGAGGGAGTGGAGTACACATGTGAGAGAAGCACAGGGAGGCAAGGGCGCCGCAAGGTCACAGCTCTGGGTGTTCTTGTTCAAGAAGGAGGCCCAGGCGGCCACAGAACTCCAGGCTGCAGCTGCAGCTGCTCAGACCTCTTTGCTGTTGTAGCACATGTCTTTTGAATGCCCACCGTAACCAGTCAAGTCCACACACTAGACAGGTGTTGGTGACCCATGCCCGCATAGCCTCTGGTCTCCATGTGGCCAGGCTGCCTGGGCACCCACTTGCACGCACCTTGGCCTCTGTGTCCCAGAGCAAAGCCATGAGTGGCAACCTCCCAGCGCAGAGAGACCTCCAGGAGCCAAGCTCAGGGGTCTCTGCACAGGAAACCAAGAGCTCCAGTTCAGTCCCCAAAGGTGTCTACAGTTAGGGTCCCTGCCATGCCAGTGCCTTCCCTCCCAACCCAACATACCGCGTCCCATGTGGCTTCTCTGCTTCTTCCTAGCCTTTGCAATGTTACAACAGTAGTATTTGGCTGCAGTTCTGTCCCTCACATTGTCTGACAGGCAGGTGTGGTGATGCTCGGCTATGATCCCAGTGCTCCAGGAGGCTGAGGCAGGAGAATCACAAGTTCAGGCTCATCCTAGGCAATTTAGCAAGACCCTGTCTCAAAACAAAAATTGAAAGGTGTTGAAGAGATAGCTCAATACAAAGACCCTGGGTTTAATCATCAGTACTACAAAACAAAGTCATGAAAAGGATGGGTGGGAAGAAGAGAGCTGAGAAGGCATCTGGTGGGGGGGGGGGGAACAGTGGGGAAGGCACCTGGGGAAGCCCCAAGCATGCACAGGAGCAGCCTAGGGTGCAGCAGCCCCAGGGTAGGGAGGACCTGCTTCCACCTGGGAACTCACTCCGGTGGGTATTCAGCTCCTGCTGGGAAGTGGCCTAGTGACAGCTGAAATTGGTCACTTTTTCCTGGGGACAGTTCTCCAGGGAGAGGAGGAGGAAGAAGAGGAGGAGGTGCAACAGCAGGAGGAGGAAGCGGGGAGGCAGACAGAGTGTTCCGAATTGCCCTGCGGAGAACAGGGCAGAGCTGGGGCAACTGGGGAACTCAGGCCCCAGGCTTCCTAGGAATGTGGGAGTCCCCTTCCTGGCCAGGTACACACTGGGCCCCAGCACTGGTGACAGGCTAGGTATCATTTACCAGTCCTCACCATCCAGGGCCCAAAGTCACCCCCCAAATCGGGTGGATCGAAACTCAAACCTCCACCCAGGGCCTCCAGCCTATGTGCCCCAGGCAGCACTGACTTTACTAACTTGTTTGCTATCTGCTAGTGGCGTATGGTGTTCACTTTGATCAAAGTCAATTTCAAATCCTTCCTGGTGCTCTCTGGAAAGCAGAGGGCCGAGGCTTTGTTCCTTCCCTGCGCTGCACATTCTGGCTGCTTGCCATCTCTGAAGCCAACCCACAGGCTGTGTGTAGAGTACACGGGGAGGTGCAGGGTGCTGGAGTCCGACCTACCAGACAGCAGGGGGCAAAGTGCGAGTCCACCCCAGGGGGACCTCGCCTCGGTGCAGGTTTCCTGCCAGCTCTGCCCTGCCCCCCGCAGATCTCGCACCCCAATAGCCGAAGCTCATGAATTCAGACTGTCTGGCTCTCAGAAGCTGATGTTCTGCAGGGATGACATCGCTGTGGCAGCCGAGGGTCTGTGCAAGGCAAGTTCTTCGCAGCTGCTGGGGCTTTGAAAGGCCAGGACAAAGGGGCCACTGTTCCTGAGGCCCTGCATTTGCATAGACTGTTCTGCCTGAGTGACCAGGGGCTGTTGCTGAGCTCAGCTTTGTCCACAGATCACTCTGATGGCCGATGGATGGCCGAGGTGACAAGATCCAGGTGAGAGGTGAAGTGGGAAGGATTCCCAAGTGCTGTCAGAGAAAAAGCACACCACGCCAGGAGGCACTGGGCAGCCCTGCATTAGGGGTGGCTGACTGGGCTGACTGACGGCTTTCCCACCTTCTCTGTGGCTGGGGGAGTCAGCCCAGGAAAGCTTTCTAACAGCGCCCCACCTGGGACGGTGCTGCGTGACCCGTTAGCAAAACCCAGTATCTGCCTGGCGCTTATTCTCTCAGAAGTCATCCTGTCATTTATTGTGCCAAAATCTGTCACCCGTGGCGTCTGAATGTGCTGTTCTCCAGAAGTACCACTTTGAAAAGGTGCCATTCCCGGCCCGCGGGGCAGAGGCGGCCACGGGAAGGCGAGCAGTGGAGAGAGGCGCTTCGCAGAGTGGCTCCAGGAGGCGAAGCCTTCGCACGCTTTCCACTCGGGAAGTCAGCAGTCAGCGCCAGAGCGCTTTTCGCACTTGACGCTGATGTTTTGACTTCAGCTCAGAAAGACAAAAATCGCTGTAATAGGAGAACCTCTTCCCCTGAGGGTTGCACCATCTGCCACCATCTTTACCCGGCCCTGCGCAGGCTCGCAGGCATGTGAGCTGAGTTCTCCCGCCCCAGGTTCCTCTCCTTAGCTGCGGCTGGGAAAGCATAAACACTGCCCCCCCACCCCCCGCGAAGACCGGCTCCGAAGGAGATCTTGGGGCGGGTGGGGCAGGGTGAAGCCAAGGAAACCCAGATGGGGAGAGTTGGCCGAAAACAAGCGCGCTGTGAGAGCGTCCCGTCTCCCAGGCCCAGAGCAGCCGCGAGTCTTGGCGAGCGCCCCAGCCCTAGACCCGCACCCTGGCCCTGCGAGGCTGCAGCGGCGCCGGCGCCGCGCGGTCTCCGGGTCCCCACCGCGCACGTGTGCTGCGGATGGCAGCAGCACTCATCGCAGGGACACAACGATTAATCCAACCGCAGGTTTCCACATAAGTGATTGTGATGGAGATTGTTGGCGAGAAAATAGACAATTACTCGCTGTTAGCTTTACATAAAGATCGCATTAACTCAAATTAGTTATCAGACAAAGGAGCGTCAGCGTGCGCCCTGCCTGCCTGCACCCTGCCCGGGGTCCCCGCCTGGGGCACCCCAGCCGCCTCGCTTCAGCCTGTGGTCTCTCCGGCTCCCAGGTCTACACGTGTGCGTGCAGGGACACTGCGGATGCCCAGGAGGGGCCCTGCCCACATGGAATAACACCCGGACACCCCAGCCGGCGGCGTGACTGCCCCCCTCCACCAGGCCACACTCCAGCCTGGCGGAGGAGACGCCTGGGGGTTCAGGAGTGGAGGGGTCCCAGGGCGATGCCTGGGGCGTGGAGGGACCAGGCATGGATAACACTTTTCACACTGGCTGCGCACTGCGCAGCCCCTGGTCACGCTCTCTCCCTCTCCCGCTGTCCCCAGCGTGGCCTCTGTGGAGCCGTGCAGGGGGCTCACAGACTGGGGTGCACAGCGGCCCCCACCCTCCTGGCTGCAGGGCCCGGGCTGCTGAATAGGTCGGATAATGACCCCCGGTTCCCAAGGCGGGCTTTCTGCTGCCTGGTGAGCCCTGGATTTGTGTGGTCCGCGCCTTTCCCAGCTCGCCCCTTTCTGTCGCTGCGAGCAGGGGCTCCCTCGGCTCGTTTGCACCTGCGTCGCTTTGGCTCCTTCAGGAATGCGCTGAAGCTTGTAATCAGCTTTGTGGGGCCATTGAGTACACGGCTGAGTGAAACTTCCAGAGCTGGAGGAAAACCGGCCGCTGAATAGGAGCCAGCATGGGGCTGCGCTCCAAGCTCCGCACTGCCAAATTCCAGCAGAGCCCCTCACAATCGCTGCGCGGGCTTGACTGCTTTCCCCACACTGAGAAAAGTGAGAAAAGAAAAGCGAAAATACCAGTCACCGAGGTTAGCCGTTTGTTCCCAGATTAATGGCAAGCGGCCCCTCCTACGCTCCCCCCTCCGCAGGGCTCACCAGTCCAGGAAATATGACATAGGCCGGGAGCACAGTTATTAACAACGCCTCCTCCCCACCGCGGGCTGCCCAGAGGTCCTCCGCCTTCCTGTGGAGCCCACTCCAAGCCCCACGTAGCCTGAGCGTGGCTCTGGGGAAAACCCCAGTGTGGAGCTGGGCCCCAGGGCAGCCCCTGTGCTTGCTCCAGCTCCCCAGGGCACTAGCAGGCACCCCAGATCTGACACCTCCACCCACCCTGGCCAGATGGCACCCAGGTGCCTGCAGGTCTGGGGGTAGGTGCAGCTTACCGTGCTCTTGGCCTATATGGACCCCAGAGACAGGGCCTCCCAGGCCCCTGGGGCCCTCTCCTGCTCAAGGCAGATGCCAGCTCCACAAAGATTTCTGTCCGAAATGAGAGCCCTTGGCAGCCACTATAAGATCAGGATGCATGCAAAAGGCAGATCCGTGCCTGTCAGGGAAGCTCAGCTGGAGGTCTTCTGTGGAGCCTGACTCAGGCCTGGCTGGGAAATGGAGGCCTGGGGTCTTTCTCTGGGCTGCTCACGTGGGGCATTCCTCCTCCTCCTAGAACCCTGGCAGAAGTTACTTGGAGGAGAGAAAGCAAAGGCGACGTTATAACTGATGCACCAAAACTCCTCGCACTTGCTGAGATCTCTTTAGAGAATTAATTCTTTCCACTACAAACTGGAAGCCTTTCTTTCCTCTGCAGCAAGCACAAGAGTGCAGTTTCCATGATGGATCTGAGTTTCCTTGGCAATACAAGCCAACCCTGCTACTACCCTTCCATGCTTGTGGGGGTACCACAGTGCCCTGGTGGCCCGAAAGGATCATAAAACCTGGGGAGGAAACAGAGGGCAGAGAGGTGAAAGGGGAGCTCCCCTGTGGGTGCCTTGCTACAGAGTTCTGCTTGCAGTGGGCAAGGCGTGGGCAGGGGTTTTTCTCTTTACAGACATTGGGGAGGGGAAGGAGCCACAGCACCGGCAGAGGAAGGGCAGCCCATGCGACTGAGGAGTAGCCTGTGCTTGAAGAGATCAGGTGGTCGGCCCAGAATGATGCAGGGGAGCCACAGCTGCTGTCAGGCGCCATCCTGAGTCACAAACGCAGCCATGCTTTGTCCCGGCTTGGAACACGCCAGACAGCCCTGCGAGAAGCAAGGAGCTCCTGCTCCAGTCCTGAGTCCCAAAGGTACCACTGCAGGAGAAGTGGCAGTCTCTCACACAGGGCAGTGCTTCCAACATCCCGGATCGTGCCACCCACATTGACGTTTAGAGTTTACTTTTTTATTATAAAGTTTGACATGATGTTTTCAGCAGTGTTTCTCCTTCCAACCATTCTCAGTAGCAAGTCAGGAGGATCTGCAGCAATTCAGAAATTAGCAAAATTTTATTCCTGGTGGGGGCACTGGATTAAGAGGCGGGGAGAGTGTGGAGCAAGTCAACGTGTAATTGCATGATAAGGCTCTCACGAGGAATTTATTGGCCAAGTTGCTATTTCTATTCCTTCCTAATCTCGTTTAGCACATTCGTTCTCTGCAATCTGTCTCCATAATCTTCTGTAGCAGAATGGCAGCCAACAGAAGCGTGTGTGTTTGGAGAGAAGAGAAAATATGCAGAAGCCTGATAAACTGATGCTAATTACCCACATTTAGGACGCAGAGTGCAGGAGATCAAGGTTTACGAACAGCTAACCAGAGCCAGCAGTGATGGCTTCCTCGTGTGGAATATATCGGAGCGGACCAGATAAGGGTTTCATGCGCAGGGAGATTTATTGGTCAGAGGGTTCACCTTCCACTTTTCCACTTTTATATAGCAGTAAATTATTTAGGCTAAATTCACCAGAACATCACTCTTTCATTTGGCCATGTGCCACGACTTGCTCTTTCTTTGTGTCTTTTCAATGCAAATCCTTGTAGTTTAACATCAGTTGATAAGAAACAAATAATTGAAGTAATAGGTAATTCCCTTTAAATCGTTCGCATAGGATGGGCCTGGGAAGAACAGGACGAGGAGAGCAGAGGCCAAACGTGAGTGATGCCCTCCTCAGCCCCGAGACACCTGCAGCTGCTGGAGAAGCAGAGGGATCCACGGCCCTGCAGCATGGCAGGCCATGTGCTCTCAGAGAGAGGCGGGCACCTTTTCAACCTAGGGTCCTGACCCTTTCAAATAAAAAATCTAAATGTCACTACTCTGCTCCCGGGTGGCCCCACACCGCCTCAGGCCGCCTGAACACTCGAGTCAGCACTGTGCTCCACGGGCTCCTGGCTCTGAGCCGAGGCCCCAGAAGGGCACGGCTGGCAGCATGGTGTGGCACTGGCGAGGGGTGAGCAGGAGGTCTCTCTGCCCGGCAATAGCTGCTGTGCAGCTTCCAGGGCGCAGCACTGCACTGGCACGGCGCTTGGCTGCGAAGCTGCACGCTTAATCTCAGGTGTAGAACAGTAACGGGCCCTGTGCGCCAGGACCTTGACTTCTCTTTTTTCTTATTCCATCCTTCTTTCCCTCCTATCACCCTTGTTTTTCCCCCCAGACTCTCCTCAGCTTTGGTGCCAATAGGGAAATATTTGTCTTTGCCTTATCCTCTAAGAATCTTCTAGAATTTGTATTTGTAGCTTTCATCAGTTGATGGAAGCAACAGGAATTGTCCACTAAATGCAAAATGCAAGCCAATGTGGGCCACTTAACATAACAGCACGGTGGTTTGGGAGGAAACAGTTGTGCTGAAATCTTTACTGCCCACATGAAAAAGGGCTGTGAAAGACTGACCCTGTACGCAAGCTATTTTTCTTCAACTCCAGCCTATGGGTAAGAAAGTGGGCACAGGCGACTCATGTCTCTGTCCCAACAAGCTCCTAGGCACCTTTATTCCAGGCTGCCACAAAAAGAAGATTCTGGCACCTGTAAACTGCCACATGTGGTAGTGACACTTATATTCTAGATGTGATCAGATATCCAGAGCATATGCCTATGTCTTAGAATCCAAGGGTGCATTGTTAATTAAATAATGAGTTTGTAAGATTTCACCAAAAATATTTTCAGAATCACCTATTGTTCTGTAAAAAGTAAGCTTGCTAAAAATTTAACAAGTGTGCTAGGCATCATATATAGTTAACGTATGCAACAATGTTGTATGGTTATGCTTAATTTTAAAATGTATATGCTAGGGTTGGGGAGATAGCTCAGTAGAATAAGCACTTGCCTAGCAAGTGCAGGGTCCTGAGTTCAATCCCCAGTACCACAAATAAAATAAAATGCATACTTGAAATAATTATTCATTTAATTCACAAGGGAAAAATAAAAACATAAATATTCTTTCATTGTAACAATCTAGCAGCTAAGATAAAAGTGGCAGGCTACAGGTTCTACCAGAAGTTTTCTAATCCTCAGCCGCAGCTGTGGGCTTTTTGGTTTGGGCTGCAGACTCCAGGGGAGGCGGTCGTCCCCACGGTGGTCTCTGGAGCCAGCTCTTCTCCCTGCCCTGGATGTGTACCTGGACGCTCTGTAGGGGCCTACACCACCCTGGGGCCACATCAACACCTGCTCTCACCCTCACCCCAGCCAGTCTAAGAAGAGTGACTGCACTGGAAAAGTGGTAGTGGGTTTAGAAACAGATCCAGTTTTAAACTAACTGTTGAATGCAGGGAATGAGGTTTTATCAAAAATCAAGAGAACAATTATATAAAAAAAAATGTTAATATAGGGTACATTGCTGTTAACCCCTCAAAATCTTCCTTCCTCCAAACAGGCCCCTCCCCTTGAACTGGCCACTTCCTGCGGCAGCTCTGGAGTCCTCTTTCCAAAGTATCTTTAGCTGTGCTGGCCTGGCTGCCTCAGTGTCCTGCATCAAGTGAGCACATTTCTTTCTTGTGGTCATTTTGCCCTTGGAGAGGAGCCAGAAATCACGGTGCCAGACCCTGTAAGGTAGATGAGGAAACTGAGTCACGTTTTCAAAGGCTGCCCCTCTGTTGGGTGTCAACAAAGGCTCCCACCAGAGAGGACCCTGGAGCTGCCTTAGACCATGGCAAGAACAACGGGAGGAGCGGGCATGAGGGGAGGTTCCTAGCAGTGATGTTTCACTTAGTCACTCTACATGTACCCTGCACCGATCCATGGTTGTTGTCAACATTTTGACTTTCTCTTTTCAACCAGCTTGTGTCCCTATAGGTACGCACAGGTTGACAGTCACCTTCCAGTGTGTCTCCAGGAAGAATGAAGGTGGGCACTGTCCTCCTTGACCTCTCCCTGCACCCCCAGGATGCCACTGTCTTGGGGGAACATGTGTACTCAGCAGTGTGTACCCTGCAGGTGTGAGTGTGTGCATGTGTGGCCTGGCAGCTGTGTGAGTGCACATCCCCCTGCCCATGTGTCCACAGGTAAGATTGGCCTCACCGTGTCCCCCAGCACAGTGGAGCCCAGGGAATGGAACCAAGGGGCAGAGGGAGATACCAGTGCCCCTCCAGGCAGTGTCCTGCCTCCCAGCTCTGCCCAGTGGCACAGCTGTGCCTGCTCTCTGACCTTGCTCCACCCGTTGCCTGGCCATGGCAAGCAGCTCACCCTGTAGGAGTGCTGTCCTCACCGCATGCCTGTTTCCCCTGGCTCTGCAGGCTGCATGAGGGGTTCCAGGTGCCCGTCTGGGTGGCAATCCTGGGCCGTTGCCTCCCTAGAAAATCCCAACGAGCCACAGCTTCGCTTCCGAGGTGGATGCAGAGCTCCATGGTCCTCTCAGGAGCTGGCACACAGGAGGACCGCAGACACTGCTGCTGGCTAGTCTGTTGAAATGGACCCGTGGCTCCAGGGACTTCCAACAGCTTCTGAGGGAAGTGGACAGAAGAGGCCTAGGGCTTATTCACATGAGATCTTGCATCCTGAGGCTACCTAGGGCATGCTGTTGCTCCTCATGTCTTAACTATTTTACGGGAGAGGAAGTGTCCCTGCACCCCAAGGCCGCCATGTCACTGCAGAGTCCTCTGCCCTCACACGTGGCTCACCCCAGCTTCCACACGTTAAAGGTGGGCTAAATACCCAGCTGGCTCCTCGATCATTATCTAAGAGTTGACGTGTTAAATGAGCCCGTTGTGTTAGAGGTTGTAAATGACAAGATTTTTACTATTCCGAGTAATTTATAGCTATTTCCGTTTGACGTGACAGACCCTCTTGGAGAGGTCCAAATTTGTCTGCTTGACACACATTCATTTCAGCACTTTCCTCTTATCCAAATTCTAGCGCACATTAACTACTGTTTTCCTAGGTGTCAATTTGCACCTGTGGGGTCTACCTCTCAAGGCCTCGGCGAGGTCCCCGGCCTCGGCTCCAGACAGCACCAGGTTTCAGCAGCTAATGTGGGTGATTACCAGCATATTTACTGTAATTTATACAAATCACAGGAAATGACATTTTTATGAGTCACGGGCTCCACCATCACCAAGGCCAATGGATGCTATGCATACAAATCCATTTTGCGAGGTCTTTCTTCTGAAACCAGAGGCCTTCTCTAGTCTCTAATTCTGGGCAGTGATCACATTTCACTGGAGCTCGCTGCAAACTGGATACTAGCAGGGCTGGGGCGCCACCGACTTTCAGCTTCAGGGCCAGGGATGTGGGGTCAGGAAATGCTCTCCGGACTGAAAGATCCAGGGGTTCCTGCCTGCGGGAAAGGAGGCAGTGTGTGCAGCAGTTCCAGCACGGACCCCGAGTTGGGCAGAGCCCTGGTGGTACTCAGCGTGTCACTGGGCTGGCATGGGCACCACCTCAGCCCAGGGGGCTAAAGCACAGCCCATGAGAAGCAGAGCTCTGCCTGGCTTCTTCCCATCCCTCCCCTATCTCAGTGGCTGATTATTAAAGGGGAACAGAGATTTTCAGGGTGGCTTGAGGCAGAGGAGGAGTTTGCATTAACCAAGGCAGGGCTAGGAGAAGGCGCATTGGGGTGCATGTTCCTGGGGCTCAGAGGACAAAGGATGGAATTCCAGAAAGGAAAGTGAGAATTCACCTTATAGGAAACCTGTTTGGCAAGGCCTTAGACACACACTGTGGACCCCAACGCCATCCCAGGCCATGGGAAGCAGTGGACAAGTGGGCACTGCTTCTGTGTGTGCTGAGCGTGGGGTCCTGGCATGTACAGGAGCTGGGACTAGAAAGTCTTGGTGGAAACCATGCAGTTTATGAACTCCCAAGCGTTGGGCAAATGCAAGAGGGAAGAGGGCTGGGGGGAGCTCCCAGGGACTCAGCCTGGGAGGGGGCAGAAGCGGAGGTGTCAGAGCAGGGCCAGGTGGTGCCTGCAGGCCTCAGAGCTCCACTGTCTGGGGAGAGGGGCAGATCTTCACGAGCCACAAACAGGGCATGAGGTGGGATAGTGCATGGGCACAGCCCCAACAGGGATGTTTCTGAAGGCCCCATCAGCACCAGGACCGCGCTAGCTTTGCCCTCCTGATCTCAGGCCCCTAAACAAGCTGCTGCTCTTGTTGGCTGCAAACCCCCAGCAGGTGTGCTGCCCACAGGACACCAACCACTATAGGGCCGCTCAGAGGGCAACGTTAGACTGAGGAGCGGACGGCTTGGCCTGGGGCCAGGAGAGGCCAGCCTGGGGAAGCTGCGGTGCCTGACACTTGACATCTGTTCTCGATCTTCAGAGCAAAGCTGAGGTGGATGTTTTCAATGCCCACGAGAAAAAGGAAATTAAGGTTCAGGGAACACAGCTAATAGGCGAGCTCACGTCCCACCCTCGGTGCGCACCCCACACTTCGAAGGGCATCATGGGGAGGCCCACCACACAGGACCAGGCTGGTGTGCACAGTTATTTAAACAAGGGCAACAGAGTTGGACATTCAATGATGTAGCATCCATTGAACCCAGTGTGCAGTAAAAAGTCACCAGGCTGACTCAGAAGCAAAGCATGTGAGAAGAACACAAGGATGAGAAACAACAGCCAAAAGAAACAGATTACAGAGATGAAGTCGCATTGCAACCATCACAGGCAGGCAAAGGGTTTAAAGGAGGTTACGACTATGGGGTGGGGTGGGTGGGAAATATGGTAGAAGAAGAGCAATGGAAAACACATGGAAATTCTAGAACCCGAAATCCAACCGAAACGAGCATTTTGGTCGCAGCTGTCAACGTTCTGGTCCCGAGGTCTATGCTATCCATTAATATAACGTGGGATGCGAAGGTTGGCTGGCTCTCGGGTAAATACAGTGGGCTGCCAGGCCAGCGGCCCTGGGCTTTGCTCTGCTGAGGACATCCTGAGCACCCTGCTGAATGCACTGACTGAGCTGACCGTCCACGTAAGCTTCTTGGAGCTCACAGTGGTCTCTGTGGCCTCTGCCCTACCTCTGCATGGCGATCCCACTCATTTGAACTAACGCTGAGTCTCTTAGTTGCAGCAGCCAACCCTGCAGCAGTCCTAACACGACTCGGGTTCAAGGAAGATGACCTCAGCGAGTCTGCGACAGCCCTGCTGAGACTCAACTTCCAGAGCATGGAGTCATGCACTGCCTGCTTGAGGAGCCGTTTGTGCACTGGGAGTACAGGGCTGGGACCTTCCATGAGTGTGTTTGCTGGTGTGCTGGAGCCTGCCCACTCCCAGAGCAGGGGCCACACCTGGGCAGGACTCAGGAGTCCTCCTTCCTAGGGAGTCACCCAAGGAGCACCACAGCTTTGCTCCACTTGAGAACCGCAGGAAAGCACATAGCTCAGGCAACCTGCACGTGCCCCTCCGTGGGGCTGAGCATGCACAGGGAGGTTCTCCTCTCGTGTCAGTGTTGTCCCCTGCGCACCAGTGTCCATCAGCAATGCTTCTAAATACAGAAAAATATTTTTCCACTTTTACCTTATTTTACTGAAAGCAAACTGGCAGGACTGACGTGTCTCGTGGCTGCGTGGCGAAGGCGTGGGTGCAGCCGCTCCTGCATACTCTGTGAATGGAAGGGGTGGAGGTGACCGAAGCCTTGGGCACAGGCTCAGCGAGGGCACTGCTCGCACACCAGTGAAGTCACCATGGGGGCCGGGGAGGCCGGGGGGCTGCTCAGCCTCCCCAAGTTCTGCTGCAGGAATGCACTCCGAGCACCCTCGCCCTGTCCTCGCCTTGGAGCCCTGGACCCAATTTCCTGGCCAAAGCGCACGAGACCGGATGCTCATTCACTCGTGAGGCAGGACGAGTGCAGGCCTGGTTCCAGAGCTCGCTTTCTCAAGATCAGCTCGGGAGGCACCTGGGGAAGCACCCGGAGCAGAGGATTCGGTTTCCCCAGCGCTGTTTGATCTGCTTCCCCAAGCCCGCGCTGGCAAGGCGACTTCTAATCCCGATAGAGTGGATGTTTCCATCTAATCAATTTCTCATTGAACTACCGACTTGCTTATACTTCAAACTAAAACTCTCTTTGCAGGAGATGATGTCTATAATTTTAGAAAGGGTTTCTGATCTCATATTTAACAGGATTTGGGGTCTGTTTGCTTAATTAAATTCTTCATTTTATTTTAAAAGCCAAACCGAATTGCTTAGTGTCGCAAGCTTTGTATGTTTGATGTGTCAGCCGATGACTGATCAGACACAGCCTGCTGTGCCCGGGGTGTGCTGGCTGCACACATGGTCCTGGTTAGATGGGGTCCCCAGGGCCGTCGCAGCGCTGGCCATGGCTGCCCATGAGCTTCGTGTGTCTGTCGTGCACCAGAGAGAGGACCATGATTATCAAGTGTGGACGCCTAAGTACATTTGGAGAGTTGTTTTCCTTACTTATCTTTTATCCAGACTCTGAACTTTTGTGTGTGTGTGTGGGATTGGGGTCCAATTCACGACCTTGTACTTGCCAGGCAGGCACTTGTGCCACAGAGCTATCTCCCCAGCCCCAGATTCTGAACTTCTATGGTGTCTTACCATAAAATGACTTTTATTTTGAATTTGTAGATTTCTATAATCCGTTCTTTCTTATGTTTAAGGAATTTATGCAATCTTTTGCCCACCATACTTCCTTTGGACTTTATCATGGGAACTTTTTATTCTAGCCATTAACCTCCTTCCTCTGTGATAGAGAGTAATAAATTAATCCTCAGGACTCCTGTGTATATTTTCTGTTTCTGGGGATTTGTGAAAGGAGCCTGTGAATGTCTTAGACCTCTCTGGCACTCTGAGGCAAGCCTGGCTCTCCCTTAGCAGGAAGTAGAGCTCTGTGTTTGTGGAACACATGGATCCAGGTTCCAGAGTCGTCCCTCCTCATGGAGCTGCACTGCCCACCTGAGTTCCACGGTGTCTGAGCTCCCTGCTACACCCGCAGACTGCTGCTAGTAGTGTGTCTGTCATTATGGATCTGGTGTTGGTCACAGCGTGGTGGTCATGGTGGTGAGTTGGTATGGCGGTAGACTTCGCCCCTTTTCTCAAAGAAGCAGAAATGTGGGGAGAGGGAGAGAAAGTGACATGGCTGGGCCCAGGTTGGTCCAAAGCCAGAACCTCAAGGGACTCCTGGTAGAATGTGGTGGTTTACACATGCGCATTTAAAACAATTTCTTGAGGCTGAGGAGATAGCTCAGCAGAATAAGCACTTGCTTGGCAAGCATAAGGGCCTGATTTCAATCCCCGGTTCTACAATCAATCAATCAATAAAAGAATTTCTTGGAACCTCACTGACATGAGAATTAAAGGAGAGGAGACAAGAGTGGGGCAGGACCAACAAAGGATCTATGGAGATGAGAGTGAGGAGGGGTACACAGACTTGCAAAGCCAAGAGTCAAGACGGAACATGGGTGAGTCCTCAGATGCCTGCTGGCCCCTCCTGCAGGTCCAAAGGGGCCTAGACCTTAAGAGTTCCTGTTTCTGAGCTGCTCTGGAGTCTTGGAGACATCGCTGGACATGGCTCCTCCAGGCCCACAGGCAGGGAAATGAGCCAAAGACACCAGAGCTCATGGACTGTAGGTGCAGCCCCCAGATGCTTGCAGGGACCACAGAGTCTTCCTGGGACATGAAGCATCAGGAAGGGAAACTGTCCAGACTGACAGCTGGGCTCCCTCACAAGGAGAACCCAGAAAGCCCGTGGCTCCTTGTAGTCTCTGATGTCCCATACACAGATGAAAAGGACAACGTGGCCTGTGTGGGACTCCTTCCCCTTACAGACTAACGAACTAACACGCAAAGCAAGGCTGAGGGGGCAGAACAAGGCAGGCTCAAAGCGCAGGGGGAGATCATTCAGGAATCCATGGCACAACGCGAAATCACAAAAAGGAAGACTTGGGGAAGAAATGAGTGCAGCGCATACAAACATAACTGCTGAAAAACGTAGCCACAGAACAAGGGGAAGACACCAGAACCCAAAGAAGAAGAAAACTGGGAGAGAGAGTGGCGAGACTCAGGTCAGGGCTGACTCCCTCTCCCAGAGCCACAGCAAGGCGGAGCAGGGAATGGCAGAAGAGAGAGGAAAGGGTGCAGCGTGCAGTACTCAAGGCCCAAAGCCAAGTCCCGCCCGGCAGATGCAGGGAGCATTGGAACTCCTGGCCTGGCTAGGAGGGAGGAGGGCAGCCACGCGGCAGCTTTGCTAAGAAGGATGCCAATCAGATGAAAGAGCAAGCACACAGCCAAAGCAGCCCGGCCTGCGGGATCGAGAGTCCAGGAGCATGGCTTCCTTCAGCCACTACGTGCCTCCCTGGGGAGAGTTGATGCCCGCCAGGGCCAGGCAGGGCAGGCACATCCATCACCACACCCCTGCTCAGCCCAAGCAATAAGGAGAGAAAAGAAAGGCGTTCGGATGCAGGCTGGAGCGCAGTGCACCAGCCCGGGCTGCTAGCACTGCCTCAGCCCAAGGGCTAATGTGAAAGAGCGCAGCACGAATATGATAACGAGGTATGGATCAGCCCTAAAAACTACAAGCACGGCTAAGAGAAAAAAACCCTTAAGGAAGTGGTGAGTTGGAAGACTAACTACCCAAACTCCCAGTGTCTATCTACAGCTTCCATGAAATCCCACCTAAAATTACAGAGTATTTTTTTTTCTTTTGAGGAGGTACAAATGGCCAAACTGACATGGAAAATTAAAGAACATAGAGGAGTTAACACAACTCTGAAAAGTATAAACAAAGTTGGAAGGTTTACAGTAACTATTGTTGAGTTGTTGAAATTGCAATCTGATATGGGCAAAAGACAGACCCCTGGGTTGACAGGCAAAAGCCTATGAGCCCATCCATGTGCAGGCAGCTAGTTGTTTTTACAAAGGCACCAAGGTAGTTCAACGGGGAGAGAATAATACTTCCTACAATGACACTAGAACAATGGATGATTGTCAAAAAATAGGAACCCTCACCTCGTGTCACATGCGAGAGTTAGATCAAATACTGCACAGACCTGAAGGAGGTCTAATTTGGTACTGGTACTGTTTTGCAGAACTTTCCTCAAAGATGAAAATACTGTCTGTCTGCTCTGACAACACAGTAGCCACTGGGCTCAAGAGGTGGCTAATTTGGTGGAGGAAATGAACTATCTATTTTAATTGTTTACATGTTAAATTTAACTAGCTGCATTCAGCTATTGGCTATTGAGCTGGATGACATCTTTTAGTTATAATCAGAGGAAAAATCTCGGTGACTTGGAATTTGGCAAGAATGTCTCAAATATAATAATAATAATAATAATAATAATAATAATAAAAAAGAACTGTGAAATAAAAAGGACATCAGTATATCAGATTTCACCAAAATTTATAGTGATTCTTCTTCCAAAGACACAAATTGCTATAGACCTAGAAGATGTTTACAAAGCATCTATCTGACTTGTATCAGAGTAGAATAGGAACTCTCAAAACTCAGTAAGAAAGTTAACTATCAAAATGGGCAGCGTGTCTGAACTGAAGCTTTGTAGGGCACTACCACCCCAGTTGTGTGGCTGACATAAATAATCAGGTGTGGATGTGGATGTGACCCATGCAAAAAGAATGTAAGATGGTATAATAGTCTGAAAAGCAGTTTCATAGTTTCTTCAAAAGCTAAACACGCCTGTCGTATGGCCTTGCCATTTCACTTGTAGATTTTCAATTAAGAGAAATAAAAGTCTATGTCCACACAGATGTGTAGCTCATTTCTGTCTAACAACTAGAAGCAGCCGTCTACCAACAGATAGATGAATTCACACAGTGGACTCCTCTGTGGTGAAGAGAATGCCCACTGACAGTGCCTAGAACATGGGTGAATTTCAAAGCCATTTCACAAAGCAAAAGGAGATGGACCACCTTGAGTCCACACAAGTGCAGCCACATCAGGTCTAGTGAATGCAAAGCATTCTACAGAGACCAGGCAGGTCAGTGGCTGGCTGTGGACACACACACAGGAGGGGCTTTCCCAGAGTAGACAAGAAAACTTGAGGGTGTAGACATTTCACCATCTTAACAGTGATGACATGTATGGTCCAATTGTATCCAATGGTATACTTGGCTATGTGTAGCTTATTGCATATCAAATATCTCATTAGCCTGTAAAGGAACAAACTGTGTGGAAGACTCACAAGTAATGTGAAATTAGGAGCCGACTTGTTTGCCTGGAATTCAGTACCTGGCTGTCTACCACTCTGGGCTACGGTGTGCTACAGGGCGACAGTGGAGGTACAGGTTGGCATCACGGCAGGCCAAGGTGGGCAAGCACCTGCCACACCTCACCCTGGCTTCCTGATGGCTGCCCTAGGGGGCTCCTCAGGGGCCTCACCACACACACAGACAGGACAGTGTCATTCCTTAAGATCACGACTGTCCCTGCTTGTCTCCAACTGTGACGCAAACCCCCGGAGTGGGGCCTCCTCCTGTAACCACAGACAGTGTGCCTGTCTCTGCAGCAGCGCTGCCCAACTCTGTCTCTCCCGTCTATGGGCTTCTCATCTCGAGCCCCTCTGGCCTCTCTGCTCTGTTTAAGCCTCTGCCTTCTAGGAACATTCCTGTCCCTGATGATTTCCTTAATGTCCCCCGTGTCTCCCAGCCTGGGTCTCATCTCCTGCTGGCTCCTGTGCTCCATCCCTTGTGAGATGCGCACTCCAACCATGTACTTCTCTCTGCTGGAGCAGGTGCCCTGAAGGATGCAAACGGAGGTGTTGGCTTCAGTGGGCGAGAGTTCCTTGGGGTGCAGTGGGGGGCAGCTGGGAGAATCTGCTCTATCTCCTGTGCCTCACCGGCAACACCGGTGCCAGCCTGCCACGGCCGGGGGGATCCTGCTGCCCCCCACCTGGCACCCCAGCTCTTACAGTCTGGTCTGGATTCTTCTTCCTTTTCCTCAACTTTAGTCCACAGTGGGAAAGAAGGAAAAAGTAAGTTTTAAAATAATAAAAAAAAGTCCCAGAAATCCTTCCATGTGTAGAACTGGGAGTTGCTGCTGCCAAGGCAGTATTTTCTCATATTTATGCATTTGATAAGCATGTAGGATAGAAATAAAACTGTGAAAAAATAAAAATGATGATAAAAGTTTAGGTTTCAAGGCAGCAGTAATGACCATCCTGCCCACTCTGCTTTGTTTTATTTTGTTTTGTTTTTGGTGATTTGGGGACAGAGCCCAGGGGTTGGCATGTGCCGGACCGGCGCGCACCCACCAAGCTGCCTGGCCCCAGCCTGCCACGCTTGACACCTGCACACTCGGAGGCAAGGGCCACGGCCACCCCCCCATAGGTGCAGGCGCCACTTCCTGGGCAAGGATCACAATGCAGATGCTGGCTGCAGGTGGCTCACACAGGGAGAATAGCTCTATGTTCAAAAACGAAAGAACACGCACCAGCTGACCTGCCTAAATTCAAGTCAACAGGACACAGAAGGATGGAGAAATCTCAGGCAAAGCGGAAGCAGATTTGTTGGTCATCAGAGCTGACAGACTGGCATCTTTGGGAAAGCAGGTAGAACTGCTGGCAGGGCACCCACAGCCAGAACAGACGGAAGCCAGCTCCGGGTCAGTGGTTCCTTGGTGGCTAAGCTCATATTTTTGTATTTTGTTGTCTCTAAATCTGAGTTGCACAGATTTAAGTTTGATTATTTTCATTGGAATAACATATTAATGTAAAAACTTTCTTGCTGATTTTTAAAAAAATAAATAAGTCATTTATTTCTGCCTGTAAGATGAGAATACTATTAGAAATATACTCTCAATTTCAAAACACTGACTATGAGATTTGGATAATAAACTAAATTATCCACTTACTAAGGGAAATTATATAAAAATCTTAAAGCTAATTAAACCAACACTTTATTATTCCAGAATGAATATAGCACCTTCAGCAATTATTTGCAGGAAAAATAAAATTGCACTTGAAGCCACAGTTTACAGAAAGTGACACAACCACACGGGCAAGGTAATTCTCCATGAATCTGCAAATTGCTTGGAACGTTGAGATGCTCTACAGCACCTCACAGCCCAGCAGAAGCCAGCTCCAGGGGCTGCGTCAGGACTGAACAGCTTCACCTCTATTCTCTTCTGTTAACCTAGCAACCACTCAGAGATATCCACTCGGACAGGGAGGGAAGCAGCGTTGCAGAGCAGCCACGCAGCCCTGGCCTGCACAGCCCAGCACCCTGCTCCTGGCCCGCACCTCGCTCTCGCAGGAGCACTGTGGCCATGGCAAACCAGGACTCCTGCTGCTGTGAGCTTCTCCAGCAGGTCCTAGCCACAGGCACGGGTCAGGACAAGGCAGTGCTCGAGCAGAGCCAAAACTCCCCTGTGCTGCAACCCCACCGCTGAGCCTTGGCTTGGAGCTTGGGGGCCAGCTGAGCAGGGGCAGAGGGGGCAGGTGACTTGCCTCGCTGTTTCCAAGGACTCCACCTTTTACCTCCTCTGCCCAGTCTGTCACAACCATTTCATTCTAAAAGCTAAACTCCCAGCTGTGCGTGCATGCAGGCGTTTCAGAGAAACAGCAAGCCAGCTCCTTCCCACTGAGAAGTCCACAGGCCGAGTAACAAGCCGGGCCTGGAAGCAGGCCGGGGGCAGCGCCAGGAGCTGGTATCCCCAGAGCCACTGCTCCAGAAGTGGGCCCTGCCAAGCAGTATGTCACGGCCCTGGCTCCATCAAGATGAGCATGCTCTCTTCCCTGAAACCCACCCTAACACCACAGGGGGGCTTGGTAGCCCCTGGGGACCTCTACCCAGCAGGCCCTGTGGTCTTGAGGCACTGAGCAGCCCCCGCCCAGATTCACACACAACACATGTTCTAATGGCACCCCTGGGGCCTTTCTGCCCACCAGCTGAGGAACAAGTGCCCCAGCTAGCACAGGACCAGGTACTGCCCTCCTGCATCCCACCACCTCCAGGCTGAGTGTCATTGCCACCCATGACTCCCTATCTCCACAGAAAAGACCCCAGTGCCCACAGGGTTCTGCAGCAAGGCCAGGTGCCCTGGCACTCCAGAACAGGACTGGTGCTGCAGCCCCAAGTTACCTCGACACGAGCCAGGTGCTACTGTTCTCATGGCTAGGGTCATGGCCATCCATCCCACCAGACCTCTACCTGGCCAGTCCTGCTCCCCAGTGTGGCCTCTGCAGGGTCTCATTCCCAGGCTGGACCTTGATCCTGCAACAGGGACCTGGGACAGGGCGGGGAGCCCCCACCTGGCTCATGTAAAAGAAAGAAAAACCTCTTAAGGGAAAAAACTCACTTTACCTGTTACCCTAAATGTTCTATTTTCCTCAGGCCTAATCATTACAACCATGTCATGTTAGGTAAAAACGTATGCTGCTCAACTTGACACTGAACCTGACACTTACAGGGTGATCGTAGGTTCTTCTTGTACCATGTCTTAGTGCAGCTGATGAATTTAACTGGAGCTGAGACTTTAAATGCAATTTTATTTTTCCACCGATATTCACTATACTGATGTACACATTATTTTTTGAGTGTTGTGCAATTTCCCTTAGCAAAATGGATAATTCAGTTTGTTCAAAGACTGAAATAAATGGCTCATCCCTTTGAGTGAGCATTTTATTTTTTGATTTTGGTTTTGTGAGACAGAACTGTGCCATGATGCTGGGCTGCTCGTGCCTTTGTGATTGCCAGCGGTTCTCCTGCCTCAGCCTCCAGGCATTCAGGCGGCAGTGCGCACTGCTCTGCTCACCTTCCTTCCCTCCCCTTTCCTTCTCTCCCTGTCCCTCCCAAGAGTTTCACTGTGTAGCCCAGGCTGGCCTGAAGTAGGAGAGCCCTGCCTCAGCCTCCTCCATGCGGGGAGCATAGAACCTGGCTTTTAAACGAGTACCTACATTTTAAAAATAAGAACAGCTTCTCACTGTCCAGCTTGATCTCCCTACCTGCTCTCCAGAGGTTGAGCTCCTCCGTGCTGCCTGACACCTGTCGCTGCCCCTCGAGCACGGCAGCCTCAGTCGGGGCTGCCATGCTCAGGACACTTGGTGGGCAGACCGGGCTGCAGCCCCCGCGGGCCCTGCAGCACCCCTTCCACTCGGTTCCTGGGGGCCAGTCTTTTCCCAGGGCCTCACTTTCCAGAGGTTGAGACTGAGACACTTGGCAGCACTATGCCACTGCCGCACCACGTCTTGGTCACCGTGCATGCACTTGTCTTCTGGGCACCTTGCCCAAACACAGCACTCCCTGTGCTGGCCTGGGAGGTCCCAGCAGCTCACCTGGCTCTTGTGGCTTGCGCCACCTTCTAGGAGCCGAGACACGGGCCTAAGTACCAAGGCAGCTGGAATCAGCCCTCTTCTCCCAGCACAAGTGCTAGGAATCCAGTTTGAAAATTACTTTCTTCTCCCATTAATTCAGCCTTCCAAACGCCACCTAAACTGAACAATTTAGGGAGAGCACTTCATTGGTAATACGTTGTCATTCAGCGCATAGTGATTTCACTGCGACCTTGATAGAGGCCTAACCACACACACGGACGCAGCCCCATGTCCCATGCAGTTCTGGCCCCAGGGTCTCCAGATCTGCCTGCCTCAGGATTCCCAAGGGGGTCAGTCAGTGTCGTAGGGGCTGGGGCTTTGGGACGAGGTGGATTCCGCCCACCCTTGGCCCAAGAGGCTGCCTGTCCATCTCCACAGCTGATCCCTGACCACCAGGGCACCAAGAAGCTGGTCACTAAGAACCTAAGCCACACTGGGTTCTACAGTCCTCTCTTGTCATCTATTCAATTATCACTTGAAGAACGCCAAGGAGGGCCCTTCCGAGGGTGCTCATAGGAGTCATGTGATCTTGGACCCCTGTAGCATCACCTGTTCTGGGGAGCCTTCTGGACTATCCCCCAAATGTGGTTCCTGCCTGTGTGACCGCAGGCCGTGCTCAGCAGACGGAAAGCCTGTGGGGTTGATCTTTAGGTTCTAGGCACCTTAGCAGGCCAGACGCTTGACTTGTGCCCCAGAGGAAGCTATCTGTGGGGCATCTGCTAACCACAGAGTGGTCTGATTGTCAGGAACTCTGCTGAGAAGGCAAGGTCCGCCTGATCAGGTGGTCACGCTAGGGCCTCTGCTCACACAGAGACCACGTGGGCACCTGGTGCTGGCTCTCCCTGTGGGACCAGCCCCCATTTCACATGACCACTTTGTACCAGGGTACCCAAGAGAACACAGCTCCGGGAAGCACGATGACATACACCTTTCTGGTCCAGGAGCTAGATGCATACACAGGTGAACAAAAGCACAGCTGGCAGGAAGGTGCAGGGGGCCATGGAGGGCGGGGAGAAGGGCTCTCTTTCAAAGTCCAGCTCCTTCCTCGCTAGCATCCACGTCCTGTCAGGGGCCTTCCACGTCCTGCTCCGCAGTACCTGTATCAGAACCTGTTTGCCAGCTTCCTCCAGTTCTGTCAACTCCATTGCTTCTGAGTAATTCGAAGGTGGCACTTCTCCATGTGGCCAGTTTCCTGTCACGAGGCTTCGAGGGTCTCCTGCCCTGGGATCCCGGGCCGCAGCTAGCCTCAGATTCCCAGGACTCCAGCGCCGCCTGAGCCTCCTGCTCCTTAGCATTTCCGGGGTGCTGGAGAGAAAACAATGCCTGGGTGACGACTTCTGTCAGTTCCCGTTGTCAGGCCGTCTTCTGTTCCTCCACACTCACAATATTTTCCCACTGGGAACACGCCTGACATTGCGATTTCTCAAAACTGCAGCTCTGCAGTGAATGCCTAATTCCTGAAACTGCAAAATCTAACAAAAGCTGATTTTTTCCACTGATTTGACTGGCTGACTATTTCGAGGCTTTGCATCTGATGACCTGCGGTTGTTCACAGGCAGCATCTCCGCTGCTCCCACAAGGCCTGGAAGAGGCTCGGAGCAATCAAACCATCGCAAGCTGCCGGCAGGACCTCTCTGGCCAGACAGATCCTTCGGGAAGACACCTGGAGCAGGGCTAGGGAACACCCTGGGGCTAGTTTGGAACTCCGAACCTTGCCGCCACCAATTGCAAAGCCACAGTTAGCAGGAATGTGCTGGCTCACTGACCTGCTTGCTTTGTGTTGTTTGAGAAGCTAACTAACTGCACTCTGTGTCTCTGTATTGATATTTTAACATTTGCAAGTGGAAATTCAGAGACAAAATATGACAACTGCACGCTTTCGTTATTTATTATCAAAGTGGAGGTGCATTCCCTGTTTTGGGGTGTACTGTCTGGGTTTCACCTCACAGCGGGGATCACCAAGCTGGCTGGCTCCCTCTTCCACTCTCACCCCATGTCCCATGCACTCTGGGTGTCTGTCAGTTCTAGAAGAGCCCATTCATCTTGAGCCTCCCTGACAAAGCACCCTAACATCTGCACGCCTCTCACAGCTCAGCACAGCGAGAACGGGACCAGGCAGGTTTAGGCGGGGCTTGGGAGGACAGGGCAGAACCCCCACTGGCCTAAAGCTTTTGTTATGGAAATGAATGCAGCTTGCAAACCCCGGGAGAGGGCTGAGGTGCCCTCTCCCCTGGGCCCATCCGGGAAGGGGAAAGGGGACGCGGGAGCCTGTCCTTGGGGAGGGGTCTTCTGGCCAGGGCTGGGCGCTGGGGCTGAGCGACACGGGACCCTGTCCCAGGGCCTGACCGGCCCACTTGTTGCAGTATCCAGTCATGCTAGCTCTGAGCCCACCGACAGGCAGGCCCGGCTCTCATCGTTCTGCACGCCTTGAACACAAAACACTGCCCCTCCGCCCTCGGTCATCGAAGTCCCGGCAACCTGGACCTTTGTAGAGAACTAGCCCGTGGGGAGGGGACGCAGTGCAGTTCAGGCCAGGCCCCGAAGGGGAGCAGACAAAGGCGCAGCCGAGCTCGCAGAAGCAAAGGAGAGGAGAGCGAAGGGAGACAGGAGGACGGAGATGGAATCGCTGGGCAGGAGCAAGGCCAGCGGCCCGCAGGGAGGAAGCGATCGCGCACCCAGGCTGAGCCCAGAGGCTCTTCAGCCCGGAACGCCCTGAGGGGTGAAGTCGGAAAGGCCGGCCCGAGGGAGAAGGCTGATGGGAGGAGGTCCGCGCCTGGCCCTGCGGCGACGGTGGGGCTGGAGATCTGGGGAGCAGGGCTTGGGCAAGGTTCGGTCCTTGCTCACCCTCCAGGGCACAGGGCCCGCCCCCACGCTGCACCCCGCACCCCGGGCTTCTGCATCTCGCCAAATGGCCACCCTGGGAACGCGCTGCGCAAGGCCGCTTCTCTCTGGAAGTTTCTAAGGACTCAAAGCAAGGCTTGGACCCCGCCTGGCAGCGAGCTGGGGGCGAGGCTCGGGATCACAGGCCTAGGGGGCCGGGTGCTCGGCCCATCCTACCAGCCCGCAGGGGGCGGGGTGGGGGGCACGTGTCCTGAGGCGGATTTCTGGAGTTCGCTGGAATTTTCAGGAGACCAGCTCGGCAGTGCCCAGTCTTTGTTGGGGAAATGAAATGCGTGAATCTGAGTGTTATTCTTCTCCCACACGCATGATTTTAATAGACCCATCAGTCACACTCCCAGACACAGCTGCAGACGAGGCGCCTGCACCCGTAGCTCCTTCAAAAAATTAATTCGTTTCATCCAGCTACCGTGGGTCTTGGAGGGAGGGAGGGTGTCAAAGTCTTAACAACAATCGAAAGGGCTGGTGGGTTGAAAAACAAAACTAGGATAAAAGAAAAGAAAGAAGGGAGGAACAAAAATCAGCAAGAGTAAAGGAGAAAGGACCTTCAGGGCCCCTTCTGCCGCGCACAGCCACCCTGCACGCGCTGTGGAGGGAAACTAGGGCAGCTTCCTCTAGGGCTCCCAAGGAGCCTGCCCCATCCCCGACAAAACTGCAAGGAGCTCAGAAGGGGCCGGGAAAGGTGGTCTCGCCTCCTGACCATCATCAGACAGTATGTCACTTGGAACCCTACCTGGGCGACAAAGGCGCTGAGGGCCCACAGGCCTGGTGGGAACTTCTCTCCACCAATGTAAGCTGGAGAGAGACCGAGGGAGTGATAGGTCTCCATCTGGGAAGAATTCCTGTTAATCCTCCCTCCTGTTGTTTCTAAATTAAGTTATTAAAGACTTTATATTGGCCCTTCTCCCTGTAGCTCTAATCAACAGAAGAAAGGAAGGAAAGAAAAAAGGAACCTCCAGTATCTAGTGCCGAATCTGTTGACCACAAGAAGTAGAAATACAAAAAGTCGGATTGTAGGTCCACCCTCCAGGAATTTGGGCCAGGCGTCGCGTGTTCCCAGCACACCGCACAATTTTGTATAGTCTGCGGGGCTCAGATGGGCTCCCGCATTCCCCTATGTGCAAGGGATCCCTGCACCTGGTGCAGCGCGCAGAGGCCTGGTACCCACTTAGGCGGCACAACCGCCTGCCTGTCTCTCGCCCAAGTCAGGATGGGGTGTTGAGGCCAGGAACCAGCAGAGAACCTTTCTGCCTCTCTTGCAGAGTAATCATGACCTGGCCAGGAAGCCGCTGGCCGAAAGCACAGAGCAAGCAGAACTCGAAGGCCACTCCTGCGCGGAGAGCCCCCTCCCCTGGGACAGCCACTCTCAGCTGACACCCATGCCCACAGGCGCCCTATGAAAGTGTTTTAGAAAGAAGTAAATTGCTAAAAGAAAAAAAAAAAAAAGACAAAAAAAAGAGACTTTTATCCTTTTAGAAAGCAGTGGACGTCATCCCTTAATTTTTTTCAGTCGTGAATGAATGGCTTAAGCAAAACTATCGAAATGATTCCCCAAAAATGACCCTCGTCAATTGTCAACTTGGAGCGATACTCCAAGCTACTCAGGGCGGGCTGAACGAGGTTCTCACCAAACCTGGGCCCAGGGCCACTTCTGAAAGGCCTGCCCCACTTCTCCCCAGAGACCTTCAGAAAAGGGGTGGACGCCGCTGCTGCTGACATCAACATTTCCCGTTTGAACTCAAAGGGTTTTTTTTTTTTTTTTCAAAAAATAGAATTTCATCTGTTATGATTAATTCCAAAACGTATTTGCTACAGTGTAACTTTTAAATGCAATATTTAATGCTCTCAGATTACTTGAAGACAAAGTTTTACAGAAAACTTTAAATTCCAGGAAAAAAAAAAACTGCAATGGACCAATAAACATCTAGAAAAAATATAATTAAAAAATTTAAAGCATCAAACAACCTCAAGATCTTGTCAGGAATAATAATAAACACGGCATTTTGCGTTCACAACAGTTAGCAACTCACACCCCCGTTGGCGCCAGGCGGGAGGCGTCCGGCATGCATTTGGGGATCCAGCCGGATTCCTGCACCCTTTTCCGGAGGACGGATCTGGAAGGGCTAGGGCAGCATGGAGCTTGGAGGCCGCGCTTTCGGGTTCAACGACTGCCTTCAACCACATCCAGATACACCCAGCTTGCAATCCTAATTGCTGGATAACTGGGGACACATCGTGGCCCTCGCCCCGGCCTTTTTGTCCCCATCCCAGGGACGGACGTATCCTCTTCAGCCGGCCTCCTGTGGGCCGCCACCCAGCAAATTCTTGCCGGGAGCAGCGCAGAGCTGGCAGTTAGGAAGCCGCCGCGCAGCAGGCAGGCTGCAGTGGAAGAGCTAGACCATAGGATACTCTGCCATCGTTTCCCGTGTGAACACTTCCACTCTACAAAATAATCTATTCATTTTAAATGTCTTCCTTCCAAGAGATAACGCCAAAGAAGATCTTGCCTCCTCTACCGGGGGTCCTGTACTCAGTTCCCCCTGACAATCTTTCTCCTTGAACGGATTCCTAGCTGCATTTTGAGCTCATAAAACATGCATATAAAATTAGCACGTTTCAATTTTATAGGGGGAAATGGGCTTTTTCTCTCTTTAAATTTGTTGACCCCAAACTCACTGCATTTTATGGGGAGAATCTGTTCGGTGTTTAGAAGAAAGGCTTTTAGGAAACTATGTACATAATCTGACTCCTGCCGGCACCAAAACGTCTAAAATAAAAATTTCACAATGCATTTACAAGAAATAATACAAAACCAAGAGAGAAATGCTTGATACAGAAAGTTTTACAAAACCCAGAATATGACTTCGCCATCTGAAGGCTGTGGGGTGTCCTCTTTGTATAAATTAACAAACCAACCTAAAAGAGCTGCAAGGACTACAAAAAACATTTAAATGCCAGGATCCGCCTTACTACGTCTTTAATAAGTGAGGCCAGGTTGGGGAAGGTCGCTCGGCCTCGGGCAGTCCAGCCTCGGTGCGGAAGGAGGAGCGCGCCGGCTGGGATACAAAAGTTGGCATCGCCTCTCACTTGGTTTTGTCTTTTGGTCCCCTCAGGCGGAGAACAGTCTCCTGCCTCCTTCGTGGGTGATAAATACTGTACAAAAAGTCTCGAGAAAACACCGAAGTTCAGTCTAAGATGCAGGACTCATGTCGGCGCCCAATCGTCCCCAGGGCCAGCGACCTACAAGGAAGGTGCCGCGGGGCCGGCGAGCGCTCGCTCATTCCATTGTCTGAGCGTTCCCGGGGCACGGAAACAAATGTCCGTACAAAAGCAAGGCCGCGCCCGGCCCGGAGGATGCCTGGCTCGCGCGCTCGGCGTCGCCGCAGTGTCCCCGCGCCCCGGCGGCGCTAGATGTGCGTCAGTGGCACGGTTCCGTTGACGCCCGCGCCCGCGCCCTGGTAGTGCTGCGGCAGCGAGTGCAGCCGGCTCTGCGCGGCGGCGGCCGCCGGGTCTCCACCCTCGCCGGCGGGCAAGTACATACTGATCATCTCACGCAGGTCCCCGGGGCAAGGCGCGCGCGAGTGCGCGGTGGCCGGCGGGCTGCCGCTCGGCTCCGACTTGACCAGCGAGCCAAGCGCACCCAGTGCCCCCGACGACGCGGCGGCCGCTGCCGCCGCCGCCGCCACCGCGGAGTTCTGGTGAGCGCCCCCCGCGGCGGCGGCGGCAGCGGCGTAGGGGAGCCCGGCATAGCCGGAGGGCGACGCGCCCATGTAGCCCTGCGAGTTGGAGATGGGGCTGTACTGCAGCGCGCCCATGTCGTAGCGGTGCATGGGCTGCGGATTGTGCGGATGCGCGTGCGGATGGTGCGGGTGCGGGTGCGCAGGGTGTGCGTGCGGATGCGCGCCGCCCGCGCCCGGGTGCTGCCCGTAGGCCAGCTGTGCCTCCTGCATCATGGCCGCGGCCGCCGCTGCTGCCACCGAGCCGGGGTAGGCGCCGTTGGCCCAGCCGTTGACGTGCGCGTAGCCACCGCCTGCCGCACCGCCCGGGCTCTCCAGGCGCTGGCCCACGGCCGCAGCGCCCACCCCCACACCCACGCCCATGGCTACGGCTGCACCGCCGCCTCCCGCGCCGGCTGCCAGCAGCCCTCCGGCCAAAGAGTACTTGTCCTTCTTGAGCAATGTCTTGGTCTTGCGGCGCGGCCGGTACTTGTAGTCCGGGTGCTCCTTCATGTGCAGCGCGCGCAGCCGCTTGGCCTCGTCGATGAACGGCCGTTTCTCGGCCTCGGACATGACCTTCCATTCGGCACCCAGGCGCTTACTGATCTCCGAGTTGTGCATCTTGGGGTTCTCCTGAGCCATCTTGCGCCGCTGCCCGCGCGACCACACCATGAAGGCGTTCATGGGCCGCTTGACGCGGTCCTGGTTGGCCTTGGCGCCTCCTCCGCCGCCCCCGCCGCCGCCGCCCCCGCCGCCCGCCCCGGCCGGGCCCGAGAGGTTCGTGGGGGCTGGGGTGCCACCGGGCGAGTGCAGGTCAGTCTCCATCATCATGCTGTACATTGGGGCGGCTCGCACTTCACCGGCGCCGCGCGCCGAGGGCCTGGCGCATAGACGGCCGGAGCAGAGAGGGCTCAGGGGGCTGCAGGGAGAAGAACGGGGGTGGGTGGCGGCCACAACAGGAAAAGGCCAAGGCAAATGTAATCTGCGACGGTCCGGCTCGCGAGTGGAAAGTTTCTCCTCGTGCGCAAACTACTTGCCAAAGAGGCTGCCGGCTGGGGTCACCCTCAATGCCACCGTCGCCCGGTCACTCTTGGCGGAGCTGTGCAAACAGGTGCTGTCTTGGTCAAGTTTCGGCTTCACTTTCCCGGCCGGGAGCGCCGCGCGGGGCCCAGCGCGGGGCTCGCTGCCTCCTCCTCGCCTCCGCTGTGGTCTCCAGCGCACGGCCCTTGGCAGCCTCCAACTCGGGCCGCAACTTCTAGCGGTGCGGCGCGCCGCGTGCTCTGGGCATGTGCTAGTCCCTGGAGCCCGGGGAGGGGGGGGAGCCGGGCGCCGAGGGGGGAGCGAGGGGGCCCGGAGTGGGCGAGCGCGAGCCGTTCGGGGAGGAGTCAGGGGCAGCGCGGGCGCGCCGGAGAGACGGACCGCCGAGCCCAGGTCGGGCTGCCCACTGCCTGCCCGGGGCCGTGCGCTCGGAGCGGAGGCGCACGCGGGGCCGGCGGTGCGCGGGGCCCAGCAGCCATACGCTGGGCCCGGGCTGCCATTAAATGAGCGCGCCGCGGCCAATGGGAGCCGGCGGCGGCGGTGATTTGCATGGCGCGCTGGCGAGTGACGTGGGGAGGGAGTAGTTGTCCCGGGCGCGGGTGGCGGCGCGAAGGAGGAGGAGAGGAAGGAGGTGGGGAGCGAGGGCAGGAAGGAGGGGAGAGAGGCCTGGTAGAGGGGGGTCAGAGCCACCCGGCTTCCTGAGCGCGCGCGCGCGGCGGCGGCGGCGAACCCGGAGCTCGCCCGCCCCCGCCCCCGCCTTCCCCTCCGGAGGGCTCCAAATGATTAACGATTGGGTTTAAAAGCGCGACGAAGAAAGTATGCTGGGAGGGGGTGCGGGAGGAAGATCCCGGGCCAGGTTTCGAGGCGCTCGCAACCCAGCACCTTTTTGTCCCGTTAACTAACTCCACACCAGCAGGGAATGGGAAAGTTGTAGACCAGGCCGGCATTTCAGCTCCGTGTAGAGGCAGAGAGGAGCGGAGCCCGAGGATTCTGCGCGTTCCCATAGCGAGGTTCCCCCCCCCCCCGCGCGCGCGCTCTCGGCAGCCCTCTGATTCTTCAGCTTCTTCAGCGCTGCTCCGGGAGCAAGCCTTGGCAGTTCAGGCCCCATAATCCCGGCAACCAGGACGGGGGATGGTGGTCCTCCATTCCCTTGAGGATCAGCCCTGAATTCTCCCACGCGTTGAGGGTTGGGGTCTTTGAAGGAGCCTGAGCTTTATAGTCAGGAATACTGCCAAATTTAGTTACCTCATGTTGAATTTCTGGGAAGGTCATAAGCAAGATTATCTGGAATTTAGCTGCTCTGAGGATTGAAAAAGTTTTGGAACCGAAAGAATATGATCTAGTCCAGGCCTTTCTGGAGTGAATCTTCCACAAGCTGCCTAGGAACTGCCACAACTTCCTGAATTGTGCCAGGTCCACCCACAAACGGAATGGAAAGGAGGGTCTCAAGACTAGGAGACAGGTGCAGTTTTCCTACATTAAAAAGCTCGGGCCCATGCAATGAACAAGGCATTCACCTTCGGTTCTGATTCTTACATCGATAAGTGTCCTGGATGGTGAGGTGTACAAGGAATTTCCAAGCCCAACTTCAGGTGCGGTTGGGCTCCGGCTGAGTTGTCCTTCCGAGTGGTCAAGTGGCTCAGAGTCTGTGTTCACAAAACCCACAGACAAGGCAGACTGTCTCCCCTGGTCCTCAGGGACTGCAGGAGTGTGTGCGCCTGTGCTCTGGGGTGAAGGGGTGGTGGATAAAGTGGGGCTTTCACGGATGCCTCCCGGGTCACTTCTTGTAACAAATGCACAGTGCTGAGGATGGTAGGGTACTGGTAGTGCCAAGGGTGTTTGGGGCTGTTGGGCTGAGAACATGAAACACTCCTCTCTTTCTGTTAAAAAAATTCCAAGGTTGTGAATTTCCCGACCCTGTCGCTTCTCCAAGGTAGGAGAAAAATGCTTTCTTCCTTCCCAATTACTATGATTATTACTGTAAGGGTTTTTATTGCAGGGTTGCTACAATGTGCAGTGCACAGCAGACTGACTTCTCTGCAGATTATCCTGCCTTCATCTCAAATCACTCAGTATTTCATAGTAAACTCATCCAATAATATATAATTATATTAAAAATGAAGCATCATTTCGTATTTATTTTTTCCTAAATATCTAGGCTGTAAACTCCATTTTCTACTACATTCTTCCTTCAACAATCAGGTTTGTTAAATCTTTTTATTTGTTTCATGCACTACCTACAAATATCAGTTACATTGTGAACAAACAAAAAAAGGAACAGGAATATTGTTTAAAAGTGCTATAGACCCATTTTTCCTTGGATAATTTAGGAGGCCATGGGTGTGCAGTGAGATCTTGTGTGTTAGGAAAGTCAGCAAGACTGAAATAAAGGAAATGGTTTACAAATTATAAACTGTATTATCCACTTAGCAATTGAAAGATTTCTTTCCTCTGCTTTTCAATTTAGATTTTAAACTAAATAGCCGACGACCCCCTGAAAATGCTTTGTATGAATCAGGCTTGGCACATTATTTTCCATATCAATGGAGCAATTTATTTTATAAACACCCCGCACTCCAGTGTGCTTTGCAGGGATGCTTTATGCTTTGGGGAACTTGGATGGGGGACTTTGAAATGGTCTCATTTCTTTCCACCATAGCCCTGAAAATTGTTTCCAAATACAGCGTTATACCCTGTTCTCCCTAGTGTCTAACTAGAAGGTAAATGGTTTTGCATTGCACTGTGGCCACGCTCCATGCTTATCTCTCAGGGTGCCCTCCCTTTGCAGTGAGGAAATCTCCCCCGGCCTAAGAGGGTGCCCACCACAAGGTCGCTCACCTGCCTGAGTTGCCAACCAGAGCCGCTGCAGGTGGAACTTGTTGCCAAGTGATAGGTGATTGGCAGCAGCAGCTGATGCCAACTAGGCAGTGGCGAGGTGTTGTGTGCCAGACCTCCCAATGCCTTCTACCCTGGCAAGGATCGCGGGTAGCATATTAACTCCTGACAGTGATGGCTTCCGGGAGCCTCCATTTCTCGCTCCTCCTCCCCATCACCCTACAAATGACTCTTCAGAAAACAGAGAAAATGGTTCAAAGCCAGTTTGATAAGCGCTCTGCCTGCCTCACATCCCCTCCAGGTTGGCAAGGACCTGCCTCTGGCCCCTTCCTCCTAGAGCCAGATTCCTGACTGTTTGAAGACTGACTATACTATTTCCAAGTAATGTCAGAGGACGTCCAGGATCCGAGGCAAACAATTAACTTCACCCTGGGTTGACCAAATGTGCTTTCTTGGCAACTCAGAAATGTCATGGAGCCTGTACACCAGGCACAGAAGAGAAGGCAGAGTTACAGATGTAGGCAACAATGCTCTCTCTTTATTTTACCCTGTGGTCATAATCCTCAAAGGAAATTCAGACCAGTCCACTGCTGGAGGAGGTGTGGGCACGTGTACATGGGTGTGCACATGTGCACAGCAAGTGATACATCTGAGCAGGCTCTACAAGGGCCCTTGACTTTCAAATCAGTAGAGTCTGGACTTGAACAGCAGCAGCTCAAACTGCTTCTCTAGGGTAAATAACGCTTAGTTTTTGCTTCTCTTCACGCGAGGCTGTGCTCTTGAAAACTCTGGGCAGCAGAGTGGGTTCCTTTGGGCAGAATCCCTGACCCTTAGCCACAGTTACATGAAGGTGAGTGTTCAGGCATCTAGAAAGGGGTTTTCTGCACTCATGTCTCTTGTACCAAGCAAGGAGCATGAGGGACGGGATGGGAGTCCCGGGACAATTAAAAGAAAAAGACTTCCTTGCTCACGGTGGTGAGGATGGCCAGTCAGGAGACCTCTTGGGGATCGCACTCAGACTGTTCTACCTAGGAATCATTGGAGAGCTAGGCCACGTGGAGACCTGGTCCTTCCTAGATCTCCAGGGGCAAGGCCTTGGGGCTCTGGGTCGCTCCCAAAGGGCTGAGACCACAGTTCTAGGGAGGGTTACCTTGCGAGACTTTTAGAGAAAAAAGCGGTAACGAGAGACAGTAGAAGCAAAGAAAGCATGGGAGAAAGAAAAAGAAAACACTGTTCATGGTAGAAGTGGTTCTTAAGGTCATCTTGGCCAAGGGGAGGGGCAGCTGGAGGGAGAGCAGAAGCCGCGCGTGTCGCGGGGAGCCACCGGATCTGGGCGGGGGCGGGCCCGACCCGCGGCTCCTCTACAGTGGGAGGGGAGCTGCCCGGCGCTACGCGCGCCCAGTCTACTGTGGTCCAGCTGCGGCGTGGGCCGCGATCGCCGTCTGCTGGCCGCTGCAGCCCTCGCGTAGTCGCCGCGGCCCTGGCGCTGTCGCCGGTGCCGCCTCGGCTTCCAGGCCCAGCTCTTGAAGCCATGCGCCGCCCATGTCTGCGCCCCAGCACGGGTTTGCGCCCATGGTCTAAGGGAGGAAGGGAACATCATCGCCCTCGCGTCCTCGGGCCGCTTCCGTCCCCTCCTCTGCCCACCAGTGCTGAGCTAACTTTGCTACACTCTATCCCACCCAAAAGCAAAGAGGCCAGAGTAGCTCAGAGGGTTTTTCCCCTTCTCTTTTGATAAAGGTAAAGAAAGAAACAGGCTGGGGTGAAGGGGTGCTTGTGCGAGAAGGAAAAGAGGACTCGCAGGTGCAGCCACCCTGTGCCTTCGGGGGCAGCCGCGAGCCCATCTCTCCAGCCCTGTGTGTAAAAAGCACAGCGTGTCGAGGACCAACACCGTGCCGGGGTTTTGAAGCGGCTCCAGCTGCGCCTGTGGGAAGGGACGGAAAGCTCTGGTCTGCGATGCTAGGGGTCTTTGCCAGTCCTCAGCGAGCCGGCGACCCCGACTCGCGTCGCGGAGCGCAGGGCGGTGCGTGTGTGCGTGCGCGCTTCCCGGCCCTGGCTGCAAGTGCTCGGAGAATCTCTGGGAGCTTGAGTAGGGGCTCACCCTGTGAGCAGTACTCACACATATAATTCAGATTTCACAGCTGACCTGCTCTGAAAACCTCAATCAGCTTCTAATTGAAGGGAAAACAAAATATTGCTTCCCTACAGCAGAGCTAACGATTTAATCATTATATCAGACATTATAGCTTTTAATTAGGCTAATGCTGATACTGTATGGAAAGAGATAATTCAACACAGTTCTTGATGAATTCTGTAATTGGGTTAACGGCGGAGCAGTCGGGGGAGAGACGTCAATATTCAAGCTGCGTTTATAGCCACCAGGTTTATGAATGAAAGAGAAGAGAGGGAAGGAGAGGCTGGAACCCGAGGGGGCCGGGAGCCCTTGCTCCCCAGGGCTTCCAGCGCTTGGAGGGAGGCAGCGGGCAAAAGAGGGAGGTCGGGCATCGGCGGCTGGCGGGCCGACAGGGTCTTGCGGGGTAGTGCCAGCTCCTGCTGTCTCGGCTTGCTTAGTTTTTCTCCTGAGGGAAACTTGCAGAGAAGAATCTCTCAGGATCTAACCAACAGCTGGCCCGGGTTTCTGTACTGCCTCCACCCCAGCGCACCCCAGTCCAGGCCTAGCACCCGGCTGCACGCAGGCAGCTCTAGTGTGCTCTGAGGGTCCTGCTCTGTCTTAGATCCCCACCTTCGCCCTTGGTGCTGCGCAGGCAGCACTGTCGAGCGGCCTTCCTGCAAGGCGAATGCCCTAGGCGCCAGGCTGCTTGCATCCTTGTGCCAGAGCTTCGGCAAGAAAAGGTGGCTGAAGTGGTGCCGCGCTCTCCTGCCCAGCCGAAGGGCACGGTCATCCTTGGCGGAGTCCCCCCACCCCCTGGTGGCCCAGTGCTGCAGACATAGTTAGCAATTAGACCTAAAGATCCTGGAAAAACCTGAGATTGGAAACGCATATCCGATCGACTGACCGGCTGCAGACACGTTCTGTCTTGTTCTCCTCTTGCTCCTGGTCGCGTCTTCCACAAGCCTAGGCTGAGGGGACACCCAGGCGTCGCCCGCCGGCCCGCCAGCCACAGCTCTCAGCCTTGTCCCTACAGGGCAGGGACAGCTCTCTGTGCTCTGCCACCTCCTAGATTTAGGACCCACAAAAGTTGTGCTAAACTCCGCAGATCTAAATCCGAATCTGACACTACCAGGGGAGCTTTGGACCCTAAGAAAATGCTGACACCTCTCTTTGGCTGCGTTTTTAAAAACAGACAGCCACCTAAACTGAACCTTTGGGGCTTAACCCCAGAAATCCAGACTGTAATTTCTTGTGCTTTTTGTATTTCTTCCACTCTTAAAATTTTCCCTGATTCTTTATTCAACTGCAGTATTCTCCTGCAAGATAAATGCACCGTATTGTAATTCATCCTTGTCTTACTTGCCAGTCATCACTGCAAAATTAAATGGGTCACTGCGGAAGTTTCATTTGCACAAGTCCCTGTAATTAATGGTTCAAACGTACTTCTCTACATTGTACAAAAGTTGTGATTCTTTCCAGTGCACAATGTTGCTTCCTGATCCAGGTTGAATTTTGATGTGAGAGAAGGCGCAAGACATGAGCCCAGGACCCCAACTTTCCTGAACCCCCATGGGGCACTTCCCAACTACAAAGAGGAAAATTTGCAGAATGTAAACGCTGCAAGAGTGAGAGCAAAGGTGTCTGGTGACACGAGCCCCACAGCCAGAATCCTTGGGGGAGGCAGGCAAGCCTGCGGCCGTGGAGGGCAGAGGGCCAGGACTGTGGGCACGGCTAGAAAACTGAAGCAAAATTTCTCCAGCGCCGCCCCCCCCAGGTGCCTGGGGGAGCCTCAGCCAGGTGGGACCAAGGCTGTGAGCTGGAAGAACAGCTGAGAACTGTGCAGCCTCTTGCCTCCCCTCATTAGCCCCAGCTAGAAAAGGTAACCCCCACTAGGGAAGACAAGTCCTGAGGAATTTCTATATGAAAAGAAATGAAGTGAACCCAGAGATGCTTTTTCTTACAGGCCATCCCTGTTACTGCAAATTAGATTAGCTACACAGGCTTCAATATAAATATGACACGTAGTTCACAGAGCGAGAGCCCGTCCCCTCCAATCTTGCCTTTCATCGGAGCAGCGCACATAAACCCCATCTTGTCCTTTAATACACTGTTCGATGAGATTAAAACATCACTTTGACACAATTTCAAGCCTTTCCAGTCATGTGCACCGCTTACTTCAGAGAGCAGCGGGAGGGAAAGGGGCCACTGAGCTCAGTCAGCTGGGGGTGGGTGAGCCAGGCCCTCTCGGCCGTGCAAATGCCACTCATCCAACCTCAGGGACGGGCCCAGCCATCCTGGGAAGGGAAATGGCATTGCTCTCTGCATCGGAGGCCTGGTGGCTACCTGGGCACAGTAGGGACCCTGGGGACAGCAGGTACCTCTGCTTTGGGGAATGTTTGGCAGCTCTACCCCTTGCACTCAGGAACGTGAGGAAAGAGGAAAGAGATGAATTTGCTACCAGACAGGCTAGAAAGGGATTCGCACCATGTCGACATCTGCTCTCTACTGGGAACTACCTCTCCCTTGGGGACCAATGTCTCTGCCACCTTCGGGATAGCTCTGGGGAGTGGCAGGGCCCCAGACTGACAAGGAAGCCCAGCAAGGGGCAGTGGAGGGCACCTTTGGGCTAGGAAGTCACTGAATTTCCTTTGTAGTTATGGATTGGAAGTGTACACACCCAGGGGCTCTTGCTTTGGGATGGGGGCTGCTACAGTGTGCCTGCGCCCTTGCAAGCAGCTGTGTCCTCTGCCAACACCCAGGTAGGCCAGCTACCTGGAGCCACCACGTAGCTCAGACAGGCCAGATCCCCCCAGGAAGGAAACCAGGCAGTGGCCAGAATTTTCTTCTGGTATACCCGAGCCTAAACCATTTACAAACGGACAACCAAGCTGAGGGAGGCCTCTGGCCCTCTCCCAGCTCCTCCCAGGCCTCTGGTCACATACACACACCAAATAGAGGAGGGGTGGGACAGGACAGGGCAGGGAAACCAGGGAAGGACTCCTCTCTGCAACCCCAGCGGGAGGGAAAGACCCGGACTGCCTAGCTTTGGCAGCCAGTGGCTTCTGGGTCCTCTGCACCAGCCAGGGTGCCCCTATGCAGCTCCCCCACAGCTTCCACCCTTCCTAGGGAGCTTTCTGTGTTCCAGTCTCTGCAACTGCAGTTGATCAGTGCCACCAAATGGGCTTTTAACAGGTTAACTGACTGCAGGCTGGTGTCTTTCCGAACGCCTGTGTCTTGCGGAGGGGTGGAGGCCGGCAGGTCGCTGCTCAGGTCGCTGTCATGGGCCTGCTGCACCTTGCCGATGGACTCCTGGAGGAACAAAATCCATTTCACCTCGGAAACTTCTGACCTTTCTTCTTCACCGGCTGCTCCAGTCCAGGGAAAGTGGGGCAGAGGCGCGCAGTCTTCAGGCTCGGTGGAGACCCGGGCTGTGCACAGCATGGACTGAAGCAGGCGTTAGGATTTCGCTGGAGGAGGGAGGACGGGTCAGGCGCCCTGCGAGGGTCGCTCCCGCAGGCTGGGTGGCTCCACAGGCGGGGTTTAGGGGATGCCGGGACCACTCTAGTCATCCACCTAGCGGTCGGGTCGAGGCGGTGGCCGCTCCGGGCGGTTCCTGGCCCTCACACCAGTCCGAAGACGCCAGCGGCGCCGCAAGGGATCGCGGTTTACGGATTATTTTTTCCCTTGGTAGTAGAACTAACACAGTCAAGTCTGTCGGTCAGTCAAAATTAAATTGATTCTTTGCCCAAAACACCTCTCAAGCAATGGCACACGCTTCACATGTTAATTTTTAAAACGTAATTTCAGTCCATGGATTTAGTTCGCGCAGCCTGCTCGGTCCGGGCGGAGGATTCCAGGACAGAATCCGCTTCTCTCCCCAAAACCAGCGGCTCGATTTTCCCTCTCTTTCCCCCCCAAAAGGCGATCGGGATTGAACCGGCCGAGTGGGCTGGGTGGTGACCAATCCAAAACAGCCGGGGAGGGAGAAGTGGACACAGATAAGAAAATGACAAATGTTCCTTAAGTCCGCGCGGCAGGCGGTCACCGCATAGCCCACCTGTTCTCCACCGGACGGGACGCCCTGCACTCCCCTCCCGATATGGCGCGGCCATGCGTACCCCCTCCGGCTGCCCCAGTCGCCCCGGCCCCGGACGGCCCCACCAAGTTCGAGACCCACTTACGGTTAGGTCCTCCGGCTCCGCGGCCCGCGCTCCGCCCCGCACCTCGAGGTCCCGACTCGCCCAGCCGGGCGGGGGCTGCGGCTCCGAGCACCGCGTCGTACCGCACAGCTCCGCCCGCGGACCCCGGCCCGGCTCCCGGCGGCTCCCGGCGGCGCCCGCGCCACAGCACGCACACTCACACGCACACTCACACGCGCGCTCACACGCGCGTTCACACGCGCCGCCCGCCCGCGGCTCGCACACGCCCGCTCTCCTCGCCCGCCCGCCAGCCCGCCGGCGCATGCACTCCCAAACACACATGCTCCAGGCGAGAGAGACAAGAAAATGAAATTTATTATTGATAGAAAAGATTTTAAAGACAATTTCAAGTTATTGTTTCTCTCTGGAAAAAAGGGGTCCCCTCCGCACAATGGAACGCCTTTTGTGCGGCGCGGAACAATGCCAAACAAGTATTCGAATACACAGCCACTTTTTGTTCCTCCTCGACAGTGAATAGAAAGGAGCATTTGGTTCGCGAGCAGCTGGGACGCCGAGGAAGGAGGTGGAGCTGGAGTCGCCTCCCCGCACGCCCCTCCGCCCGCACCCCGCGCCCGGCGCCTTGCGCGCGGTTTCTGCGGTGCTGCCCCACCGCGGCCACCTGCACCCCCGCGCCCCGCTGGGGACAGGGGCCCGGAGTCGGTGCCGACACGGCTTCTGCGGGAGCTGCTCACCGCCTGCTTTTCCCATCCGCGCGCGGACTCTCAGCGGGGACTCTGTTGTCTTGCCAAGGGGGACACTTTGGCCGCGGGCTCCGCTCCAGGCCAGGCCTCCCCCCGGAGCAGCGCTGACCGTCTTGTCTCCACGCTCCTCTGCGACAGCCTCGTCCACCGCCTTTGCCTCAAGGGTCAGGTCGGAGGTAGCACCTCCAGACAGCGTGGAGACATGCAGCACTGCAGGTAAAAAGTCGCTGGGCCACCGCGTTGCCGCGTGCAGGGAGGGGAAGCCAGGCGGGCTCTCCGCAGCGGTTTGGCCGCCAACCCGGGCACGGACCTGGGGCACGCTACCACCTCGCCAGTGGGGACATCTCCAGTACCCAACTGCCTGCCCTCCCCGCCCAAGGCGCGCACTTCTCAGTGGGAGGAGGGCATGTGTGCTCTGGAGAGGACTAGGCTGCAGCTGAGGTCCCTGTTGCCAGTGTCTGTCTGTCTGTCTGTCTGTCTGTCTGTCTGTCTGTCTGTCTGCCTGCCTGCCTGCCTGCCTGCCTGCCTGCTCCTCGCCCCAGGAGTGTGATGTTAAGAGCACCCCAACCTAAGACCATCACCCTCTGAGACTACTTGGAAATATTTGAAAAGCAAACCACTATATCTGCTTTTCAGAAAACGATGACCACATGTTTTGCCCAAAGAAATTATAGTAGGACCCCCTTCCCACCTAAAGAGAAGATATTTACTAACATTTAAAAAAATTAAAACAACATGGTAACAGCCAAGTCAAGTGCTGCAGCCCTCCAGTCTGGGTTGGGGTGAGTGTTTAGCTGTAGCTTTTCATGGGACAGACGCGTGGTAATTTTTTTTTTTTTCCTCAGTGCTTGCAGCTGCAGTATCCAGGATGTCCTTCTCTGCTGGGCTGCGATCTTGAGGACAAAAAACCCACATGGCTCTTCCTCAATGGACCTCAGTCTGTAGAAATATCATGTCATTTGCAAACTATTTCCTAATCTCAGTGTTAGGGTTTGGAAGTCACCAAAGAGCTGGGATGTGGCTGGGAATGCTCAGTATCACACAGGTAGTGGGAATCGCTGTCCAGAGAAAATAAAGCAGGTATGTGTCTTTCCTGGGGTTGATTTTGTTTTCATCTACTCTTAAGAATCAGTTCTCTTGGACTTTAAGAGGATTTGTTTGAAGGGCCCTACCTGTTGGTGAAGACAAGAAGGGAGAGTCTGGTCCTCACGGTTTCCAAAGCCCAGGTTTGTTCAAGCATCTGGAGGTGGGAACTAGATGCCTTGCCTTGGACGGGTTCCAGCAGGCACCCTGAAAGCTCCCCCTTTTGTGCGCAAAATGGAAACATTTTGGAAGCCGGATTAAAAACTTTGACTTATATTTTCCATGCTAAATCACTGAGAGATTGGGTACAGCACTACACAGAGCTTCCAAACCTGCAAATATTTGAATGGTTTTTGTAAGCGGAGCAGCTGCCAGTCAGCTGGCTTTGACAGGCTGCCACAGCTTTGTCACTTGATAGTGGGTGTTAGGCTAAGTGTGAAACGCTCTGGCAAACAGATGTCAAACCCATATCAATGGGACTCATGAAGCAGAGTTGTAACCCATGTCTAGGTCTTTTGCTTCAGAGCCCCAGTGTGCCCAGGTTCCCACCGTCGGGAGGTTGAGCATTCCTAAAAGTCATGGTCAAGGCCTGGCCGAGGGCCCTGTGGAGGTGGCCTTGGGATTCTGTGAAAACAAAAATGTGCCTGTACCACCCATGCCTGGATGAGCACAGGAAGGAGCCCAGCTGGGCTTTGGGGGTATGCCTTTAAATATCCCAGGCTCTGGCTCTCCACCCCAGCCTGCTCTCCTCTAGCATTCCAGGTCTGGGGTGCAGATGGTTGGTGCAGCCCTGCTTCCTGCTAGCTCTGCCCCTGCCCCAGCCTCTCGTAGCTTGGAGAAAAATTAAAACACCTGAGGCTTTTGCTGAACTGGCCACCACCTGGATGTCTGTGACCACACCAGACTCCAGCAAGGTCCAGCAGCCTGCAGCGATCCTGCAGCCTCCAGGTTTCCCTCCCAGATGAGGCTACTCAGGCTTGGCCCCCCGGGCGGGACACCTGGACCTGCCGCTCTCCCAGCGTCAGGAATGGATCTCTGGGCTGGAAGAATAGAGGCGTCTCCTCACTCGGAGATTCAGTCTCTCTGGAGATGTCTCCCAGTCTTCATCTTGGAGATGCCCAAGGTGCCCACGGGACACCAGCTGGATGAGCTCACGGCCCATCACGGCGCTGTGCTGCCAAGGCTAGCCACTGCTAGGCGCCCACGCCGGGCACTGAGCTGCACCTGCCGCCCCTTTGTGCTGCCACTGCGCCTACTCTTTTGGGACTGAGACAGGAACTGGACAGGACTGCAAGATGTGAAGAAAGGCCAGTGTGCCCTTAGGAAGATTTTTAAAGTGTTCTGGGCCTTCCCTGAGGAAGCTGCTTCACTGCAGTACACATCCCTGCCAATGGGTATTTAAGAAGTGGCCAAGCGTCTCTGCTAGTCTACTTTAAGCCGAGGCTAACGCAGCATGTAACCGTGCTATGGGGCCAGCCCAAGCCCCAGTGGGCCTCTCTGATGGATTCCATCAAAGCGTCCTTCTGTGTCCCCAGCCCTCTGAAAACACAGAGAGCAGAGGCCACTGGGGGAAGAGGGGTGGGCTGCTTAGCATGATCACAGTTTCTTTGTGCCTAGATCTTAATCATGTCCTAATGGGGAAATGTGTGTTGGGTTTTTAAAGCAGTTCTTTCACACAGGTCCACAGGATTAACTTTCTGACCCAGGTCCAACCTGGGTCAGAATGTAACCGACCCCACACAAAGGGTCCAATCTCAGCCTCCCCTGAAGTGCAGATGCTTCCTGATAGGTGGGTGTTAACAAGGACAGCTGTCACCCCAGGAGCACCCTGTGCTCAGGCCCACAGTGCACAGGACATTGAGTGGGAAGCCATCCCCGGATACATGCATGTGTGCCATAGGAGGTCACGAAGGACTCAAGACTTTAGGGGAAGGGGCGTGTGGTGCCCTTTCACAGTGCCCTACAGTAGGACACACAGCTTAAGTTGAGGGGTGCAGGCTGAGTGAGGCCCTGAGGTTGCAGCTCAAACAGGAGGAGCTCCAAGGTTACAGGTTACTGGTGGAAGGAAGACCCCTGTCTTAGTTGCTCTTCTCTTGTGCTGGGATAAATATGCGACACTCAGAATGAGAGAAGGAAAGGTTTATTTAGCTCACAGTTAGTGGAGGTTTCAGTCCATATTCAGCTGGCTCCAAGGCAGAGAGGCACATGGCAGAGGGCAACCTTTCCTGGTGGTGGGCAAAGAACAAGAGCACAGGGAGAGGTAGCAGCAGCCCAAGCAGCTAACTTTTTTTTTTCAGGGCAGGTGCACCACCCACATGCACAATAACTAATCACATTTTAGAAACCGCCCCATGACTGCATGAGGCTTTTGGGGGACACCTATACACAAACCATAACAACCCCATTCAAACAGAAGGTGCTGCCAGCGTTGGGCTGGCCTTGGAAAGTCACCTTGCCAGCAGGGCCTCCCAGGAGCAGCCAGAGCCACCAACCTTCAGGACTGTGCAGCGCCGCCTGCCACACAGAGCGTGGGTCCACGCCTTGGGCTCCTTCCACCCTCAGAAAATTCTCCAGCCTTGTGTTCTGGCTGCCCATTCACTGCGAGTAGCTAGAGTCCACACACACAAAAAAAATAATAATAAAAGAAACGTGTGTGTGTGGTACTGGGGTCCGAACTCACAACCTTGCACTTGCCAGGCAGGCACTTCTGCCATGGAGATATCTCCCCAACCCCCAGGCAGTGCATGATTACAGCAAAATTCACCTGAAAAATTAAAATAACTCTGCCTGGCCCTGCTGATATCAGGAGACTTTCCTGGCCAGTGGTCTTCCTTCAGGGGCCTTGGCACAGTGGTGGCTCCTGGGAAAGTAGAGCAGAGAGATGGCCATGGTCTGCAGGCCTGGTGGCTGGGTGCCTCCTGTGGCCTGGGGCTGGCATCTCACTCTCCATCTGCGCCTGCTAATCCACGAAGGGAAGGAGTGGCATCTGTGGCCTTGGGTTAGTCGTGACATGGCGTCACGAAGGGAAGACACTTAGGCATTGTCCCATCTCATGCCCTCCTCCCAGGCAGACCTTTCCCTGAACTCCAGTGTGGGCACAGTGGAGAGAATGGGTTGAGTGGGCAGCCCCTGCGGTCTACCCAGGAAGGCCACTTTGGAGGTTCCCTGACCTGAGGGAGGTTTCTGTTTGCCATGGTGCAGCACCACAGAGCTCCAGGGTCTGAGGCCTACAGAGCAACTGAGTACTGTCTCCTGCTATTAGTACTCACAGTAGCTTTTTTGTGGCAATAGTGGTCGATCTTAAGCTTTTTATCGCCCCTGCTGATAAAGGTTCATTTCCTTTTTTTTTACAGGACCGGGCATCAAACTCACAACCTTGCACTTGCCAGGCAGGCACTTGTGCCATGGAGCTATCTCCCCGGCCCTATAGGCTCATTTCTGGACTTGAACCCAGGCACAACTGTAATTCACATTCCCTACTCCATGAATGGTAGGAGTTGACCTTCTGAGGGTTTCTGTGTCAGGCCTTCCTCTGCCCACCCATTTATCCATCCTCGCATCAACCAGGTCATCTCTCCTATCTGTCTGTCCATCTACCCCCCTGGCCTCCCTCCCTCCTTCCCTACTTCCCTCCCTCTCCCCGTAGATAGCTGCTGAGCTCCCACTACATCTTTTTTGACCTTGAGGATGTAATTCTGGGTGGGACGCAGTCTCAGTCTTTGCTCTCACACTGTGGAGAGATTTGTAGGTGGAATTTGGTCAGGCTGCTGACCTTTTTGGGCACTTCTCTTTGTCCTCCGCTGTTTCCTCATCGGGCATCTGCTTTTCACATCTTATTTTCCCTTTTTGCTTTGTTTTTGGTAACACATTTTTTTTTCTCTTCTTTCCCCTGAGGTCTGTGATCATGTGGTGAAAATGAATCCTTGGAGAAAAAGTTATTATTTTTCCGTGAGGTCACGAGATGCTGAGGCATCTCGGAAAGCATGCAGCCTGGGTTTCAGCGAGTGCCGTGCACTGCACTCCGTGGAGGCAAATGTTTGGCTATGACAGCCGTCAGGCAGGCAGCGGCTTCTTCTCTGCTTAACCTCGGTTTTTCAGGCTGAAAAAACAAAGCAGCACAAGGTGTGGGGGTGGTGGTGGTGTGCGTGTGGATGCTGCTTCCCAGCTGAAGGCTGCGATGCTAGAGTGAATACAGGATCTTTTGCCCTGGTTCAAGCCACCATAGTTCAGCTTGTTGATCTGTGAAGTGGAAAAGGAAGCGCGCTGGTCTCACGTGCACATGAGCGTCCAGAGCGGAGCCCAGGCCTCCACGCAGGGCAGATGCGTGCGCACGGGAACACCCTCCCTCACCACCCAGGGCCCAGGGAAGGGGAGGGGAGGGGAGCATGCCTGCCGAGGGCTCCGTGCTTTACTAATTCTGCGGCTCCGGCTGAGCACTGGGTGTTAGGAACCCAAAGAGTGATTCCATAAAGAAAGAAAAAGTGTAGTTTATACCAAAATGGAATAAACCCCCTTTTGAGTAACAACAATCTGCATAAATGCTTTAAGAAAGCCTATAATTATGATAAAAATGTTGCTCAAAGTTAAAATTATGAAGCAATCAAGATTTATAAACAGTCTCTCATCGACTTTTAATCATTCTTTTTTATATACAAACTGTACACAATATATGGTTGCATTACATCATACTATACATTTTCTTCTCACTAATATAGATGAATAAAATGCGTGTGAGGTGACACCAAGAGCCGGGGCTATCTGTGCCCATGACTGCGGGCACATGGCTGCTCAGAGGAGATGCACACACGTGTGCGTGCATGGAGACGGCTTGCATCATCCCGCTCTTACACAGTAGAAGCTGTGCCAGCTTCGACTGTCGGCAGCTCCTTAAGGGTCTCCCAGGCATCATACCTTTTGCAATCATTTGAAAAAGTACTGCATGCACCTGAACATTAATCGCCTTCTTCCTAGGATAAAATATTTAGCTACCAGATAACGAGGCTCAAGTTGACTGGAATGATCAATATTTATCTATGTTGGGCAAAAATGGCCGTTTTGAGTAGCTGGAAATAAGCGCATTGGAGACCACGTGAAGAGCTGTCCTGAGACACGAGTGCATGCAGAGTTTCTTTTGGCCGTGCTGGGGATCAAACCCAGGGCCACATGCGGGTTGGGCAGGTACTCAGCCACTGAGCCACACCATCATGTCAGCCAACATTGCTTAATCAGCATAAAGAAGATTTTGGAAATATTTTCAGAAATAGTATAGAAGTAGTACCATGCAGCTAAAAATGCCTTCCCCGGGGCCCATCCTCCTCTCCCTTCCTGAGCTGTTCCTAGTGCTGACTTTGTCTTGCTGGCAGTGTCCTCTAGAGCCCTTGTCCACCCTGGGTTCTTGTGTCTCCACTCCATATTTCCCAGCCACAGAATACAAGGATGCTAGCTGCATGCTCCCAAGAGACCCAGGCCGGTCTGTGCCCCAGCCCTGACAGCCTCTCAGGTGCCAGGGCCTCCCCCTGCGTCCCTCTGCGCTTCACTGCCACCGCCTCTCCAGGCTCCTGTGCAGGAGGCTTGCTTCGTGAGCCCAGCCCGGGCTTTCTTGTGCATCCTCCCTGCCCCCTGCATTAGGCATCCAGCATATGCCATAGTTGCCACTCTGGATTATTTCTGGGGTTGGTGATGTATTTTGAATCCACTTTCTTCCCCAGACACAAGGGTAAGGCTCTGTGATCCTGCTGCCTGGCTCGCACGAGCGCTTGGGAAGTGTTTGCAGCTGTGCTGGTGAGCCTGTGTGCGGCTGCCACAGGGAGTGGCCTCCGGTGACAGAGCGTGGGTCAGCTGACCAATCACACCAGCCACGGGCAGCCAGCATCACAGAAGCCCTGTGCCCTGGGTTTGGACTGGACCCGGGGAGAGGACACAGGGTCCCTTGGATAACTTGGAATTAGTTAGCCTGGTTCCTGAGGCAGCTGAGTGTGCAGGTGAGGAGGGGAGGAGAAGGCTTTTCATGCGGTGCCCTCTTGGGTCTCCCTGGCTGCAGGCTGGGTTGTCTTAACTTAGGCCAGGCCAGGGGACAGAAGAGTGCCTGGCAGGGAGGAGCTGCAGGCGGAGCAGGCGGTGGGATTGTGGGCTGTGAACACCTGCTCAGACCCTGTCCATCTGAGACTGAACGCCAGCCCCTCCTTGATGCCCAGGGAGATGGACGCTGAGTCCAGCCAGGGTCCTGAGGCTGCCCGGGAGACCTGCCCACGTTCATGCCGGCTACTGCGCAGCTGAGCCCCCTGCTCTCACAGCAGTTGGACTGGATAGAAGAAGCTCACAGAACCCAGAGTTTCCACAGCACATCGCAGAGTCAGGCTAAGGAAAAGCCACTGGACATACTAAGGAACACGGAAGTGAGATCCACGGTCCGGAGAAAAGAGCTGTGCGTGGAAACATACCTGGAGGTGGCCTGGATCTTTCACTGTGCAAAGATTTTTAAGCCCTCTTTGATAACACATTCAAGGGACTAAAGGAAACCATGGTCCATGCAAGTGAGCAGACTGGCAGCGAGTCTGAGAAAAGAGGAGGAGGCGATCTGGAGCTTGCGGAAGTCGTGGAGCAACTGTGGTGAGAAGCCATGGACAGGCCCAGGGCAGGTGGTGGGAGCAGGAGTGGGTGACCTGCGTGACCTGTGGACACCAAAGGAAATCCAACCTGAAGAACAGAGGGAATCTGGAGACAAGTGAACAGAGCTGCGGAGACCCATGGGTAATCAGATGCCTGATGTATAAATAGCAGGAGGGCCATTCTGGAGCTCTTTCTGTTTTGTTTTTGTTTTTTAATGTAGGTGCTTCTTGTTATAAAATTCCCTCTTAGTGCTATTTCTTGTTGTGTCCAGTAGATTCTGGTATCATGCATTTGTATGTCATTTGTTTCAAGATATTTTTAAAATTTTCCATTTGATTTTGTCATTGACTCACTCGCGGTTCAGAAGCATGTAGTTTGATTCCTGCCATTTATGCGACTTCTCAAGTCCCTTTGGTAGACTTCTCTGTGTTCCACTGTGACCAGAGAAGGTGCATGCTGCAGCTTCAGCTGTTTGAATCTGTTGAGCTTTGCTTCGTGTTCTGACGTGTAGTCCGCCCTGGAGACTGTTCCTGGAGCGGGTGAGAGGAGCACACCCGCTGCATCGTCAGGATGAGAGGCTCCAGAGATACCGGGGTATTCTGTGGTATAGTGCTTGTATTTCGTTGCTGATTTTTGTGTCTTAATGAACTCTCAGTGGTGAAATTTGAGTGCGAAAGCCATGACTGTTACTGCATTGGAATTGATTTTTCCCTTTAGATTTGGTAATGTTTTCCTTATGCAATTGGATATTCCAGCATTGGGGAGATGCATATGTTATTGAACTTAACTTTTAGACATTCACCATATAGTAATCTTCTTTGGTTTATTTTTTTTAAAGTTCTTTGCTTAAACTCTATTTTATCTGATGTAAACAGAGCTACTTGTACTTGCTTTTGATTTCCATTTGTGTGGAGCTCTCTTTTCCCAACCTTTCACTTCCAATCTACTCACAGCTTTGTCAATGACATGACTTTCTTGAAGGACCCTGTTCTGCCTGTGTCTCAGTGTCCCCCTCTCCCGAGCCTCGTGTGGCCATGGTGGGGCTGTCCCAGAGGTGCCTGGATCTAGAGTGTGCCTCTCTGAAATTGATTCATTCTGCAGGGCCAGGGTGCAAAGCTCGTGGATTGGGGGTGCTCCCACCTGCAGACAGTTGTTGCAAAGGTCTCTTGCTGCTTTTATTACCTTCTGCCCCTCAAGAAGGGTTCCCTCAGCCAAGCCACCCTGCCCGGGAGCCAGCTGACTGTGGACTGAAACTTCTAGGAACTGGGAGCCCAGGAGACCTTTCCTCTTCTACTTTGGGTAGTGGTGTTTTGTTTCAGTAATGAGAAAAGAAAATAATACAGAAGCATATCATTGATCTTGTTTTATATTTTTAAAATCAATTTATAGCTCAGCTGCATAAGCGTCTGCCTGACAAGTGTAAGGTCCCGAGTTTGATCTCCAGTGCCAAAATAAATAAATAAATAAATAAATTTTAAAAAAATCAACTTAGCTAGTCTAAATGTTTTAATAGGGGAGTTAATCTATTTATATGTAAAGGTTTACTGGCTTTGTTAACTTTTGGTGGTTGTTTTGTATATATCTTTGTTCCTTTTTTCCTCTCTTATTCATCTTTATGGCGTGGTGGTTTTCTGTATCAATCAGGTTTATTTTCTCTCTTGTTTACCTGCTCTATTAATGAATTCTGTACTTTCATGCGTTCTCATGCCTTTAGGGGTAGGACTCCCGAAAGCACTTGTGCTAAGGCTGGGCTGGTCGTGGCAGATTTCCTCTAGTTTATGTATTCTGCAAAGTCTTTATTTTACTTCCTAAAGATAGATCTGCCGAGTGCACTGTTTTGGCCATCACCATCTCTTGTTCAGGACTCGGATGTTCCAGCTGCTTCTTCTGGGACCTCAGGGCTGCTGTTGTGAAATCTGCCCTCATCTGTTGGGGAGTCTCCTGTGTGGGCTTTGATGCTTTCCTCTTGCTTCTAGAATGCTGTCTTGTTCTTTTGATAGTTTGGCTGTTATATACCTCAAAGTGGACTTTATTTTGTTAGATCTAGTTGAGGTCCTTTGAACTTCCTGGATTTAGATCCCCGTTTTAAGATTTGGAAAGTTTCCAAGTATTACTTCTTTAAATCAGTTTTAAGTTTTCTAAGACTTCTTTTTCTCTTTCTCTTTTGCTTTCTTTCTCTTTCTGGAACACCCATCATATAAATTTGTTTATTCCATTATGTCTCTAAAGTCTCATAGGCTTTCTTCATTCTTTTTGTTTACCTTTCTTTCTTTGCTAATGTTTTTGGTCTGAGCGAGTCCTTTTAAAAGATCTGCTTTTTTTCTTTTTCTGTGGGGGGGGCGGTTAAGGTCTACAGGATGCTCAGGGTCTCAGTACTTGATCAGACTCATAGTGATCCACCTGTTTACAGCTTCCCAAGAGCTGGGATTACAGGCGCATGCCACCACGCCCAGGGGCAGGGCTGGCATGACTCAAAAGACCTGTTTTAAGCTCAGAAATTCCTCTGCCGGATTTATCCTGTTGTTGGGTTTCTTGACTGTATGTTACTTACTAAGTTCTTCAGCACTAAGATTTTGGTTAAGTTCTTTCTGTGATTACTGAATTTCTCACTGAACTCAGAAATTGACTTTCTAATTTTATGGGATTGTTGACATTGTCCTGTATTTCACTAAACATCCTTAAAATCATCAGTCTGAATGTCTTTCAGGAAATTTCTTTGGCGTCTGTTTCGAAGGCTCCACGTGACCCTGCTGTTCCTGATCCTTCTCTGTGCTGGCATTTACTCCTCCGACAGGGCATTTGCTTCTACGACTTCTCAGCATGGCTTTGCGCTGAGACCCTGTCCTGCAACGTGTTCTGGGATGTGCACTGAGTTGGCTGCACGGCTCGGCTCAGGGGGTGCAGTGGTGTGGCCACCGTGCAGCCTCCTCAGGCGTCATTAGAGTAGGCGAGCTCATCGGTGGTCACATGTCAAGGCTGCAGGTGCTGTGGGACTGCTCCAACTGCTCTCTCCTAGGGGGGGTCTGCAGGGGGCCATGGGCCTAGCTTGTGAGTTGTGGGTGGACAGAAGCTCCTTTGGGTACACTGGGTGAGCCATTCTGTTGGATCTGTGCAGGACGGTGTGGGTTGTGTGTGCCTCAGGACCCCTGGGCCACTTCCAGCTGGGCTATACCCGTTAGCCCAGATGCAGCCCCTGCTAGTGTCCATGGTTGTGAGGCTCTCAGAGTATGGCCCCCAGATGTCTCCTGGGACTGAGGGGGAGGGCTGGGGCCCTAGGCCATGCTGAGTGTATGCCCCCTGCCATTGCCCTGCTATTTTTCTTTGGTACTAAAATGAACACTTTTTTTTTTTTTTTGGTTTTCCCATCTGCATAGGCTGAAAGGTACAAACATGCACATGTGCACGTGTACACACACACACACACACACACACACACTCCCACACTCAGCTTTCCTAGCCTTAGTGTGTAGGTGTACCACACCAAGGACTTTTCCTTGAGGACATTTTCTTCACCCTTCTTCAGGCCACCCAAGGAACTAAAACACTCAAGCTCTGTGTACATCAGTACAAAATGTGAAAAATAATGTCTGGATAGTCATTTGTAGGGACAGGAAGTAATATTAAAAGAGCAATGCTGACCTGAGCATCTTCTCTAGCTCCCACGTACAACTTACATTTAAAAAATAACTGGAACATGAGCCTGCTCTGTTGCAGGCTTGTGTGGCAAGTCCCCAAGCAGAAGTAAGAACTTTTAGTTATTGCGTTGGACACTCTTATGGAATGTGTGTTTGACACAAAACAGATCAAGTGTTTTATGTTTTCAGACAAGGTTGGATATACACTATGACCTCCCAAACCCTCTGGGGAAGGTAATTCGGCGCTTATTGTGGGGCCAAACTTCTTGGCATGCAAGCAGTAGCTACTGAATGTCTAGCTGTTTTTAGGTCTGTCCTTGCTAAAATAGGAACTAGTTTCTCTGATTTAAAAAATGTGAACTCATTTCCATACATAAGTACTTGCTAAAATAAACAGACATTTCAGCTATAACTCCTGTCCTGCAGACACTGACAGAGGGTAAAAGAAAGCTGGATGCCACAGGCATCCACAGAATGCCTTCGTGGGGTGGGAAGCAGAGACCGGGGGCTACCGCTGCAGGCTTGGGACAGTCAGGCTTGGGACTCTAAATTTTATCACTCTTCTCTCTGGATCTCTTAAGCAATTAGCTACAAATGTCAAATTTTGAAGCTGAGGTAATCTGTACAGAATATACAGGGAAAGCATGTTTTTATCTGTGAGTTTCTTGGCAGTTTACAGTTGCCACCCAATTCTGGAAGAACTTTTTTCTGCATGTTCAGAACAATGATTAAAGTATCAGTCTTCAATCTTGTCTCTAAGGCAGAGAGAAAGAGTATGTAGTTGGAGGTTAGCGAGGCCTGGGTCCAAATCATAGCTGCTGTGGTTTCGATCCAGAGATCTCCTCCAACTCTGAAGTGCTGGGAGCTAATGAACGGGTCACAGTGATTTTGTGCCCCTCTGGGGACTCATTCATGGCTAGGTCCCCTCTTATCATGTCCTGCTGGAAAGTGGGATCTGGCGAGAAGAGGTGGGGCCTGGCAAGAAGAGGCAGGGCCTGGTGGGAAAAGGCGGAGCCTGTGGGAAGAAGAGGTGGTCCCTGGGGCGGCGCCTGGTGGGAAGAGGCGGTCCCTGCGGCGTGGCCCGAGAGGATGTATCTCCCTCCCCAGCTCTTCTCTCCTTGCTTGCCTGCTGCCGTGGTATGGGCAGCTCTCCTCTCCTCTGCCTCTTAACTGTCCAGTTTCCCCGAGGAGCTAGCCGACCAGTCATGGACCAAGACTTCTGAAGTGGAGCCAAAATGAAGTTCTTTCTCCTCTTGCAGGCGTTGGTGTCAGGCACTGTACTCAGGGTCAAAAAGTGCTAAGAGGGTGGCTTTGCCCTTGGCTGCCGTGTTCTTCTTAAGTTACTCTGTGTCTCTGGGGCACCCTTTCTTCACTGCACAAAATAACAGTGCAGTGTGCAGAATAGCTGCTGTGGGCATTGAATTAGTTAATACATATAAAGCTCTGTCACCTGGAAAATGTTTAAGGCCTTTGGGGGGATTTGTATAAATGAAAACCTTTGAAGTATAGCTTTAGCTACACTTGAGTTTCTCACCAGGCACCAGCCACCTTGAGGAGTGGCAGGCAAGGTAACTGCAAGAACTGTCCCACATGGTTGGCCCAAGAAGCTGTGCACACAGAAGCAAATCACTATTTTAAAACAACAGCATGAAACTGTCTAGAAACCAGCTATAAATTGGCCAGGCAATGAAGTACTTACGGGCTTATTTTCAGGAAACTTCTCCAGAATATGCCAGGAACCAGCTAAAGACTGGCTGTCTCCAGTTGGTCAGGCCCAGGGGTCCCTCCCCGTCCCCCAGCCAAGACCTTCACACATCACAAGGTCAGCGCCCTTGTGTAGGACATGACTCCCTGAAGAGAGTATGCACCCATGAAGAGCATGATGACACTTTACACCTGCTCACAAGAGCCCTAGAACTCTCTGCCCCCCGCCCCATTGCTGTGCAGCCTTCCCCTCTCCCTTCCAATAAATATCCTCACTGCCTGGTCACAGAGATGGACAGGAGCTGGCCACCTGCTCCTTGTCAGTAAGCCTTCAATAAAACTCTTTTTGCTCAAAACCAGGACCAATACAGGAGCTCAGCAGCCCCCTGCTTCAATCCAAGGGCTGTCACGAAGGTTGGCAATGTAGCTCAGTGTGAAAGCCCTGGGTCCAATCTCCAGTACTTGGGAAAAATTTATAAAATTCACAAGAAAGAAACATAACAATTAAAAACTCATTGGCTGGACTTAGAATAGATTGGCTACAACTAAAGAGAGGATTAGCCCAGAATTTACCACAGAAAGACAAAAGGCAAACAGCACTATGGGTGAGAGCCATAGATTACACAGCGAGAACATCTAATGCGTGCTCAGAGTCCACAAAACAGAAGAGGGAGAAGATGAAATCATCAAAAAGGTAAAGGCTGACAATTTCCAGAATATCCAAGAATAGATTCAAGAAACCAAACCCATTCCCAGTGGATTACAGAAATTCACAAATGGGCACAGCTGATGAGACTTTCAGGAAGCAGAAGTAGAGCCACTTTCCAAGGGACTGAAAGGAGGACATCTCCTGTCATGGACTAGTGTCTCCAGGCAGGGCTGGTGGGGTGGGCACAGGTTCTCAGGGCATGTCACTCTCAGTCACAGTGACCAATAATGTCTCTGATGCTGGCAGCACCGAAGATTTGGCCTTCACTAACATGTTAGTAGAAACGGGCATTGCTAGGGTCCTGAGGAAATAATCTAGTTAACCAAATTCAAAGGCCTTCTTGGTCTAGTCTACTCTATCTAGATGTCCCCAAAGCCTCACACACTATAGGTGGGCTGGCAGGTGCCTGGATCACAGGTATGTGAAACTCATCGTGGGCTGGTCCACCATTGTGGTTAGTGCTGTGATGCCGAGAGCTGGCACCAGGGCGTGGCCTAGGAGTGTCTCTCCCTCCTCCACCCTTGACCTCTCACTGCTTCCTGTCTGCATGCCACAAGCTGCTCTCCTAGGCCAGCTCTCTCTGCTAGGTTGCCTTTAGAGCCACTCATGGACCGAAACCTCTACAGATTGTGGACCAAAATAAGCCTCTCTTTTTTAGGTTGTGGATGTTGGTTACTGCGTCTCAGTGGTTAGAAAGTAACTAACACATGCATGAACTTTGCATGCTTTTCTAATCAACTTTATCAAAAATTTATGATATGATAACATTAAAGTTGGAAAAGGGAAAAATGAAATCCTGTTCTCTAATCTGTTCGCTGTGTGTGATTTTCTGTGATTGTAAGCACCTCCATCCACCCAGCCCTCTGCTGCTGGTGTGCAGGGCAGGGACCCTGGAGGCCACCTGTACCTCTTCTACTCAGTGGAGTTCAGTTTGTATCATGACAGTGTCAGCTGCATATCAGTCACTCAGGTGCAGGACCTGAAGTTTCTTTCTGGGAAGTGTGTAGCATAAGCACTTCCCACCAGCTCTGATGAGGGGCCTGAATCTAAAACTGGGGTGCATAGGTTGGGCCCCATGGGGCCAGGCCTCAGTTTCTCCCTGTGCACTGCTGAGTCACCCAAAGACTTTCCCCCCAGCTTGGTGCATTTCCTCCTGGAAAGGAAGTGGAATAATGACTGAGCCCACTGTGGAAAGGACGGCCACTTCGAAGCTCACCCCTCGAAGGCAAAGTCCCCGATTCTGGGTCGCTGGGACTGAGTGCTGACTCAGCAGCCAGCGCTAGAAGCCTGAGCCTGCTGGGAGCAAAACGCCTATGCCACAGCACACAGCAGACGCTGCTACCCCAGACCTCAGTGCGCATGTGTGCAGATCTCTCTGTCATGGCATGCGGCCCACTGTCAGGAAGCTCCAAGTCTGATGGACCCAAGGCCAAGGCTCTGCATATGGCCCCTGGGCTCGGTCTGGGTAAGATTGCCACAGTGGGGTGGTTTGCTCTGGCAGATCCATCCGGCCTGACCCGTGGCCTGGCCCTTCTGGGTGGTCTGTGCCAGCTTGGGAAGGTGCCTGCAGGAAGTGGGGAGGCAGGGCTGCAGCTCTTTGCTGAGCTATGGAAGTTGCCTGGAGAAGGGCAGAGGAGGTACAGAGAGGTGGCGTGTGCCCGAGGCTGCTGCATCTGCTCCTACAGGGATGGGACAGCTGGGCTGTTCAGTGATGGCCCGGGAGGAATTCCAGGGTCTGTGTGCTATGGGCCGAGGCCAGAGGCACCTGGGCCTGATGAATGAGCGGTGGTGACGGTTCCCAGGATCCAGAGGTGGAAGTGAGCTAGCTGTTCATCCTCACCCAAGGTCCTGTGGGGTCAAAACACAGCCATGTGCACAGTGGCAGCCCTAGGGTGGTGTGGGGGTTCCTAAGACCTCAAGGCATCCTCAGCATGGCCTGTCACAAATCCCTGCCTTCCAGAATCTTCCCCTGTGAAGCCACAGAATCAGAGAAGCTGAGCAGCTGCGGCTCTCCACCTGCTGCTCTATGCCCTGGTGGGGCCCTCAGAGCCTCCGTGGCCTTCCCTCCCTGCTGCCCATGCTCCACTAACCTTGCCCAGATGTGACTGGCAGCAGGGCAGGGCCTGCACACCTAGGGCCGAGGGAACAAGCCAGCCTCCCTCGGGAGGGTCTGCGCCTGCCTGCTGGCTGGCGGCCGCAGATCTGAGGCTGCTCTCCCCTCGCCTCATTAGAAGAACTCTTGCCTCCCTCATCGATTTACTGCTCTCTCCAGCAGGCACAGTGAGTGGAGGTGGTACACAGGCGACATTCTTTGGATGCCAATAACCCAGCGTGAGGTGGAGACACCAACTGCTTCTCCCCTGGGGAGCAGCAAAAACAGAGCTGGCATCCAGGGCCTGCATTGATTTTGGCTGTGTGGCCAGCAGCGGGCATTCCGCTTGGACTTTGACCGGGTTTGAAACTCCGTGGGTATGAAAATAGGCTGGCCATGTGGTCTCCTCGGGCAGGAGGTCTTTGCTAACAGGCATAGAAAGCTAACCTGCGTGCTAACAATGGAATCTCTCTCCTAGAGGGACTGATGTGCTCGTGTGTTTCAGGGAGGCCTGGATCTTCAGGAACTGGGGAACATTCCCGCAGCTCGAGAACTATGAGACCCTCATGACCGTGCACCTCTGTCAGCCGCAGGTGCAGGAGGTTGAGGCTCTGCGTGCAAGGAGGAGTCTCTGCAACTTCTCCTGGGCCGCCCTGGCCAGACATAGACCCTGCGGGAGCTGGTGTCACCCTCTCCAGCCTCATCCAGGAGGATAAGCCTGCCCCTTCTGTGTGGGCTGGCAGGTCCATGTCTGGACAGTGCTGGCCTTTCTGGCTCTCATCCAAGTGGGACACGGTTTACATCTGGCTCTCATCCAGCATGGGCCACCATGGTGGCAAATGTCCTAGGCCAGAGTCATGTGTGGTCCCAAAAGTTCGCACCACGGTGGCCTGCGGGTCCTGGTGCCCTGCGGCAAATGTGGCAGTGTTCTCCAGGAAAGTGGGGACTCCAGCCCAGCCCCACTGTCCACCTGGACCATGCCGTACAGGCCCAGAGCCACCTTTATTGAAGACCAACAAGTAATCTGGGGCCTCCCCAAAGTTGTTCTCTGTAAGAGAGAAATGAGGGGCTTCTTGTCAGGTGGCAAAGCCATCTTCCAGAGCATTGGTTTCCTGAGTGTTTCTGAGCAGCTGGAGCTCCCTCCCTGGTCTTCAGGGCTTCTCTTGTGTGGAGCGGCTGTGCAGGGCGAGGGAGACCTCTGTGCTCTGCAGTTACCTCCACTTCAGATTCTTGGGGGCGTGAGAGCCCTGGGATAAGATGTCTGAGTGCCCCTGGCCAACTGTCTGCGGTGTGGTGCCAGGTACCTGCTGATCCCTGGCCTCAGGCTCCTTTGTGGGCCTGTCCACTCTGGCCCCTCACTGTGTTGGCACAGGGGCGCCTTACTGGCCCCCCCCCGGAGCGGGGGGAGGTTCACTAATGTGGCTGCTGAGCTCTGAGGGTCTCTGCCTGACTGGGCCAAACTCCAAATTCACTTCGGGGTCCTACTTGCTGAGGGAGGGACACCCCCTGGGCAGACGAGCAGCAGGGCGTGCTTAGGGCAGACACAACAGCTGACTGCACACAGGGCCTGGGGGTGATGTCCAGGCCACCCAGAGGAGAAGGGCTCGTCTGGCCATGCCATCCCGCTGTCCGTGCCAGGCTCCTGAGGCCTTGCTCTTGGTGCACCCTTCCTACCTGGGACACCTCCAGTTCTAGGGCTCACCTCCTGTCTGCCCCCCATGTCCCCACAGAACAGAGCCCTGTGCCCTCAAGTGTGGTACCCAGCGCCGCGCCCTCCACCCCTTAGCAACGTCTCCCAGGGCCCTGGGTGAACCTTCCCGCCTATATCTGGGTTTCTTGTGGTGAGGCCGCCCTGGGCTGGGCACATGTGCAGCTGTGCTGTGGCCTGGCCCTGCATCCACCCTGTCTTTCACCACGTGAAGCTCTGGCAAGGCCTTACCTCAAACACCACCTTCTGGAAAGCCTCGCCTGAGCTCTTGAAGGACTGGCCGGCCGCCCTTTCCCTCTCTTCAGAACCATGGTGAAGGGGCCAGCAGGAAAGGCCTGGCCCGTGTGGCTCCTTGGGGAGGGCTGTGGCTGTGCTGGAGCTACCTCAGAGGGAGGTGGGGAGTGTGTGGGAGGGGAGCTGGGCTTGGGCCGCACAGGGGCAAATGGCGGTCCTGAAGAGTCACTTCAGGGCTGGGCTGGTCCAGAGTCAGCTTCCTGAACAGGGGGGTGGCCCCCTCAGGGCCTTCACTCCTCCAGCTCCCCCAACTCCGGGCCACACCCGGTCCCCAGAGGGCTTCCTTCCTCAGGGAGGGGAGGAAAGGTGCTGGCTGGAGGGACCCAGCACTGCATCCTCACTCCTGTGTCCTCAAGGGGGCAGAAGCCTGGGCTGCAAGCGGTCATGGATTCAGAGAGTGGCCCCTTTCCAAGTGCCCTGAGGCCCCTGCCTGGGCTGTGCCCAGGCTTTGCCTGGTGTTGGGGGTGTAGGAGTGCAATGTGGGGAGTGGTGTAGGTTAGAGGGTGGGAGAGGGCCCGGTAGGAGTGCTGTAGCTGGAGGCACAAGACCAACCCTGCCGGCCTCACTGCCCGCGGCCACCCTGCCCGCGGCTGCCTTGCACTTCCACCCAGCAGCACGGTAGCATTTCCCGCCTTCGGTCAGAGCAAGGGCTTCCCACACCGGGTCCTGGGACACATCCCCAGCTGGTCACCTGTGTCTCCCACCTGCCTCTCCACCACCACGCTCCTGCTCCACACCAAGTGTCACTGAGAGCCTCTTTGCTCTCGGCCTGCAGGCCAGTGGCACCTTGCTTTTCCTAACTCACAAGGCAATAATCGGTAAAGCTGGTGAAGGCGAACGGCAGTGGCACCAACAGTCACAGAATCAGAAGTGCGAAGAGCGAGCATTCGGAAGGCTTTCACATTGCCGTGCAACTCGACAAGAAGACCTTGGGACACGCTTGCCTTGGTGGAGGCTCAGCGTCTGGGATGCCGATGCTCTGTGTTAGAAAGCATAACAGGACACCAATACAGCCACCCCCACTGATTCCCAGCCAAGCTAATCCAAAACTCGTGAGAAAAAGAGGCAATAGCCAAAAAATCCTGAATTGAGGATGAAGGGGCCTTTGCCCAGCAATGTCTGGATGCGAGGACCCAGCCACTGAGCAGGGCTAGATGCAAGCAGAGCGAGATGAAGCAGGAAGAAACAGCCGGCAGTGCAGGGGTTAGGGCGGGGCAAGCAGCGCCTTAGGCCAGCAGGACGGGCGCCCAGGTGACTGGGCCCAGCTGCCTTCAGGTTGCTGTGTTTCCCCGGGTCATACCAGACGGAGGTTGGACTCTGGAGGGCCCAGGCATTAAGAGCAAAGAAGAGAGACCCCTGGGATGTGGCATAAAGTGTGTGTCCAGCCTCCCAAACCTGAGCTGAGTGACAACTGCAGTGAGAAGCACTCAGATGTGGAAGCGTCGTACTGACCCTCGGAATCCCACAATTATTCTAAAAGGAGCACAGCCTGTATCACCAAGCACCAGTTTCCCTAAAGAGTCTTACACATCAACATGAGGGAACCAATGAGCCGGGAGAAAACCAGACCGAGAAAAGGGGCAAATTTTTTCTAGAAAAGCCAATGAGACGATGCCAACCCATGCAGGCTCTGCCTGCCAAGATGCGGAGTGGGGCGTCCACTATGTGGACGATGCCCACAGCATACACTGTCTGCTGAAATGCAGTGGGCAGTGCCTCCCGACTTCCTGGCTTCCTGGATGCTGACCCTGAGGACGGCCTTCATGCACGGAGCCCATGCACAAAACCTTGCTCTCGCCGAAGCCTGGTATGACTTCGAGGGATGTTGGAAACCACCCAGCATTCATCTGAGGGGAGGCCAAGCACCGCCCACAAACACAGTATGAGGCTGTGGAAAGTAACAGGAGAGCTCTCTGCTGGGTGTGAGGAGCCTGCAGAGGGCAGGGTTGGGTGGAAGAGTGAGGGCGGGGCACAGGTGAGGAAGAACCCACGTGCCATCCCCTTGGCTCACATAGAGACTTGAAGATGCCCAGGGTGCCGTGGCAGGGCACTGAGGCCTGGAACAAGGAGCACTCGATCCACCCTTTCCATACACACATCCACACCTATTCCTGGTGAGAACTGGCACGCCCGCTCAGAACGCTTGCCAGGCGGCATCTTCTGAAGCAGAGGTGCCCCACACTGCCCTCCAGAGAGCTGCATACAAACAACCGGGAATGACTTAATGTGCAGGAACTGAGACAGATGAAAAAACATGGCCTGCAGTGTGGAGTCTGGCCCAGGGAATGGAACAAAGGTGTCCTCAGCAGCCGCCGGCTGGCCCTCCAGCAAGCTGAGGCGGAGAAGCTGAGATACTTGCCTCAGTGGAGTTGGGGATCCTGACCGCCAGGGTGGGGAGCTCAGTGGGGCCCAACCCGCTGAGGCCGGTGGCTGCCCACCACACAGGTTCCGGTGAGTCCACATGCTCAGTGCCCATCTGTGGAGCAGCCTCCATGCTCAGCCCCAGCGCACGGGAGGGCAGCTGGGTGCTCTCTGGTCTTTGCATGGGGAGTGAAGGCTGCTGGGAATGTTCTTGTACATGTTCCTCCCCGAATGCAGATTTTTATTTCTCTGGATGCCCAGGAGTGCGCTCGTGGGTCTGCACGCTCTTCTGCATGCGGGGGTCTACTGCTAGGAGCATCCTGCCCTCTGCGGTTCTGGTTTGTATGGAGTGCAAGCTCACAGGGATTTGAGGAGCTGGGAGACTTGTCCGAGACATAGCTTGTGCCTCAGGGGCAACCCCTTCTGCAGGCCAGGGCTGCGGGGCACCTGGATGGAGACACAGGGCCTGGGCAGCATCTCATTCTGCCCCTCGTGACACCGAGGAGCACACCCACCCAGGTGTTTTCCTTGAGGGGACGCGTGCCTTTGGACCATTGAGGGCCACTGCTTCAAGAACATCAGCCAGAAGGAGCCTTAGGAAAATGTTCTCATGCCCAAAACCTGGACCTTAGTGACACCAGCCAGCAGCACACGGCACCGCCTGGCATCGAGTAGAAGGAGGAATCCAGCACTGGGGAGGCATGGGAAAAGCTGCAGAGGAGGGCTTGCGTCTAAGCTGCTCTTTAAACTCCTGGGAAATCTTCAGTGCCAGGTAGGGGCGACGGCTCCTGTCACTGTTGGCTTAACATGCTTTTATTGACTTAAGAATATTTGTTACTTAAATCAAGAACATAGTCACTTTCAGGGAAATGCACGCAACTAGAGACCATGGTGCTGAGTGAGTAAAGCAGACGCGCAGGCCGAAAGGCTGCTGCTGTAGAAGCCCCAGTGCCCAGGAGCGGATGCTCACACCTGGGATTTGGGCGGCTGACTGAAGATAACACGTAACACAAGAACCAGTGTCCATTGCTGTTATTTTGTTTAGTGAAATTCGCTATCGTTTCTTTTTTGGTTACCATTTTGTATCCTCTTTAAATAAATGAATAAATATGAGCAAAACAAAAGCTAGGAGCCAGATCTTTTGCACAAGGGAAGGGGACCCAGGGAGGGGCGGGGCTATGAGAACCTTGAGGCTCGGGCGCTCCCCCCCTCTCCCCCAGAGTCCACGTCACTATGTGCTGGTGCTACCTACACAATAAAAACAAAACCAGAAAGAGCATTTGCACTGTGAAATCATCTTGAGATTAACTGCAGTGGAAAAACAATGCACCGAGCCCTGGGAGGCAGAAGAGCTTCCTGAGAGGAAGTTGGAGGAGTCAACACCAAGGTGCAAAACGAGAGGGGCGAAACAGAGAGGAAACAGCAAATGAAAAACTAAACCCCAAATTAGCAGAAGGAGAAATAATAAAGGTCAGAACAGAAGGCGATTTTTAAAAAAATAAAAACAAACAAGATCAAGAAGCCCCCAGCTTGACTAAGAAAACGAGAGAGGACCCAGAGCCTGGAGCGAAAGTGGGCGTTGCACTGGGTCAGAAGCGGGCGGTCCCTAAAGGGCCGGGACAGCTGGTTCCAGCCCAGCAAGTGGGGAGGCCCAGGGGACTCGGGTAAATTCCTAGACAAACAGAGCGACAATAATGGAATTAGGGAGGCACAGAGGCTGGAACAGACCCGGAACAAATGAAGGGATTGAGGAAGCAATTAAAATCCTTCCATCAAAGAAAAGCCTGGCCTGGGGCCTGAATTCTACCACATATTGAAAGGATGACCACCTGTATATGTATTTGGTACTTGGCATTGGACCTAGACCTTGCACTTGTCAGGCAGGCACTGTGCCACTGAGCTCTATCCTTCACCACCAGGATTTCTCGGACTCTTCCCCAAAATGAGTGAGCAGGAACTATCCAGGCCAGCATCACCTTGAACCTCCAGCCAGAGGGCTGCAGGAGACAAAACCACAGGCCCACATCGCACAGCGGCTTTGAGAGTCCTCTGTAGAGCACCTTCGGGCTGGATCCAGCGAGATCACAGGGAGCTGGAATATGATGCCTGGGGGCTCCCCAGCTCACCCAGCAGGCTTCCCATCAGTGGGTCAGCTGTGCTGCCCACAGCCCTGGAAGGAAGCAGGTCACTTCCCACGGTTGAGTGTCATCTCTTGACGAGAAGTCTGAGGAGTGCAGGAGCTGGAGGGGGCCACTCACCCTAACTGAGGCCATGGAGGCAAACTCCACAGCCGAGCGCTTGGCACTGGGACAACTACAGCCTCTGACCCAGAGCACTCTGGGAGAACTGCAGCTGTGCCCGGGGGCCACTGGCAGGAAAGGACACAAACCATGGGGTCAGAAGGAAAAGGAGGGTCAGGCATCTCAGCTTGCAGATGGTGAGACCCTGTAGGTAGGGAGCCCCAGAGATTCCAACATAGATGCCTCTGTTAGAATCACAAAGGACTCAGTGAAATTGCAGGGTGCGGAATCCACAGGCAAAACTTCGTAGCATTTTTAAACATAAACAGCCACCTAGCTGGAAAAGAAACAAGCCCATATATAATATAAAAATGCTTAGCAACCAATCTCACTGAGGAGGTGAAAAATTTGTATGCTGAAAACTATAAAATATCAGTGAAAGAAACAAGACACAGGGCTGGCGAGATAGCTCGGTGGACTAAGCACCTGTTTAGAAAAGCGGAGGGACTGGGATTCGATCCCTGGCGCCATATGCCATGCCCCGAGGCATGCTGAGCTGCCCAAAAGAGCAACCACTCCTTGAGGAAGAGGTGCGCTGGCTCCTCTGGCCCCTGCTCTGGAGGGTGCTTTAGCGTCTGTCCCCCAGCACTCGGCGGACAGCACATGAGGCTCCAGGGCACGGCCCGCCTCTCGTGCACGTGAGGGTCTCAGGACTGTTTTCTGATGTGACGATTACAAAGGGAATGCTCAGCTTCCTGGCAGCCATGGCAGCCAGGGCCACTCACTGAGCACCTCCTGCACGCCAGACAAAGTGCTGAGCTCCCCACAAGACCCAGGTCATTCAGTTTCTGTCCCCTGGGTGGGGACATGGCTGTCCTCATTTATACATGAGGAAAACAGAGCTCAGCGACAAAGGTAAATAAATGTTCCAGGATCACCAACTGTAAACAGCGGGGCTGGGATCTGATCCAGGCTGCTCTGTCTCTTCCCCGTGATACAGTGCCACGTAACAACACTTGCAGTTATGTAGTGTTACAGGGGCTGACACATCTGTGGGCATAAACATGCACTCTGGGGGCTTTGGGGTTCTCGTTCTTGCCTTATTTGCATTTTCCCTTACATGGCGTGCATCATTAGATCAACCCGACGGCAGTTAGATCAGACTTTGGGAGGGCCTGGGCCCCAAGCATCACACGTGAGCCCTGACCACCCCAGCTCCACACATGACATGGCAGAGCAGGACCACAGCACCAAGGACACTGCTGCTCCTGGCTTTGGGCTCTCACGGCAGGAAGCTGTGAGTTTTTCTTAGGGAAACTGAGCAAAGCAGGAAGCAAGAACTTCCCAGGGAAAACACAGATCCCAGCCTCTGGCCAGTGTCCCCCAGCTGTCCATTGCTATGGCAAAGTGCCCAAGGCGCTCACCTTAAAGGAGGAAGGCTTCAGGAATTTCAGCCCGTGGCCAGCAGGCACCAAGGCAGAAAGCTGTGGGAGAGGAAGGATGCGCACCTCAGGGCGGCCAGAGGCAGACAGAGCAAGGAGAAGCCGGAGAGGCAATGGGCCCCACGAAAGCGCCTCCTCCTCACTGCACCGACAGCTGTGGTCTCATCTGTGGATCGTCCACCCGTAAAGTTGATGTCCTGAATCCAGGCATGTGGGGCAGTGCCTCACACTGGATCCCTGACATGCCCCAGCCTGCCTGCTGGACACAACTCTCAGGGAGCCAAGCGAGTGGAGTCAGGTAACAGGGTCAGGAGCGGACTTTGTGCTGAGGGCTTGCTTTCTTGGCCACATCTATTCGAACTAGATTTAGCACATTTATAAAATAACAGCTCTTGTGGTGAAATATGGACCTGCCATCCATTCACTTCCCATGCAGCAGTGACATTAGCCTCATGGCAAATACAGCATAATTGTTGGCCAAGGGGACACCAACACAGCCCTCCCTCCACAGTTGTAACTGCAGTGAGCGGCACACTGCCGGTCTTGGGTCTCCTCGGTGGCTTCCTAGACAGCGGTACTGTCATTGACAACGGGTCTGGAATGATCCAGAAGGCATTTCCTGGATAAGCCAGTCACCTAATGCCCCTCAGCTAGTGATGCACACGGGTCATGCACGTGCTTTCCGATTCAAGACCTAACCTGTGCCGCTCCACCAAGGCTTATTATAGACAGATGCTCCGCCTCGGAGACAAATGAGAGACAGCCGTGTCCCTGGCAGGCACCTCGAGCCTCACAGTACTATACGTTTGCAGCCTTCTTTTCCTCTTGCCTGAATCAAAGCCAAAAAGCTTTCAAAAACCTGTGTTCACCAAAAAACAGAGTAAACTGCCAAGGTATAAATTGAATTCTAAAGATTAACTGTGGCTCTCACTATTGTTAGCTCTGGTTGTCTTTGTTTTGTTAAAAATGGCTGTAAGGGTTGAAATGTGGGTTGCCTGTGCACTAGCATTTTATGAATTTTACCAGCATGGTATTTTTCTTACTGTCCAGGATTTGTGTTAAGCGGTTTGGTTTTCTCTAGGATGCAAGTTAGATTTGTAGTGGATTTTTACACATGGAATAAAGCATTTTGTTAGCCTTACCCATAGTTCCAAATTTCCTGAGCCACGCATGTTCCTATGGGGCTAGTGATTCTCTTGAGTTGGTGCAGAGTTAACCAGAGAGCAGCCCCAAGCCTTTGCCCCGGGCCTTGTGGAGGGCCTCTTTACGGCACTGCTGCACCCTTCTGCACCCTCACCTGTTGGCACACGTGGGACGGCCTGCACCCTGCGGCTCCCCACCCCACCAGTCACCATGAATTCACTAGTCTCGAGCTCACCTGGAGGGCGGCTCTAGGCCTGGCAGTCTGGCTCAAAGATGTTGCACTGCTGGTTCACAAGCACCTGGTTCTGTCACCTTCGGTGTGTCCCCTGGGCTCGTGGACGAGCTTCCCTGGGCTCCTGCAGCCCTGCTGCTGTTTGTCCTGGGTGCTGACTGCCTTGAAAGGACACAGCCACGGTGATCCGGGCACGGCGCCGGGTGGAACTGCCTGAGAGTGAAAATGGTGGCCCACAGGTCTGTGGCCAACAGGCAGTGCTTGATTCCTGAAGCAAAGGTGCCAGCTTCTGACACCTTGCCTGTCTAGGAGGACCACGTCCCAGTCCCTGCAGGACCCTTCGTTGCACCTGAGCACGTGTGTGAAGCCAGTGTGGATGGCAGGGTGGCTGAACTGAGGTTTTTCCAAGTGACAGATGCCACAAAGTCACCACTTGGTGGGAAACTTCAAATGTAAGGCACACCTGTGGACAGATGGCTCTGAGCCCCGCATGCTTGGGCCCTGCAGGAACAGCTCTGCGACACTCGCGCTCAGTGCTCTTGGGTGTAGATCACTCCGTGACCAGTCACTGTGAAGCCAGTTGTGGGGCTGCTGTCCCTGCTGCACCACACACTGTCCCATGACCTTATGGTTGACAACGGCCTGCGTGCACAATGGCGTCTGTGGGGTTTTAGCAGCGCTGAAAATTCCCACCGCCTGCGGAATACACAGCCAGGGAAGAGGCAGAGACAGGGACACCTCATGGGTGAAAGACAGGAGCCCCGTGCAGCCCCATGAGGGGTCTAGGAGGAGCTGGGCAGACAACGTGGAGCCAATGCCCAGAGGGCTCCGACGCCTCTGCAGAGCGACAGCTGCCTGTGAGGAGCCCAGCGTGGGCGCACGTCGAGGGGTAACCCTCCTGCACCAGCTGGAGGTAGGAGGCATAGCGCTGTCCCGCACGCCGCTGAGGGGTGGGAATAGATGGTATAGTGCCACCCTGGCCTGAGTGGGGTCCTGAGCTCTAATGGAAAGTGTTAAAAATGAAAAAGACTTTTAAATTTTAAAAAGAGATGGAGGCTTATGGAAAAAGGGTAAAAGAGAAGAAAAAATTTTGCATAGCTGAACAATGCATGTTATAAGGAGTTCTTATAAAAGGGTCAAAAATTAAAAAATTTAAAAGTTCATCTAGTACAGGGCATAGTGAGAGAACCAGGCATGGTGGTGCCTGCCTAAAGCACTCTGGGAGGCAGAGTCAGGAGAATCACAAGTTTGAGCCCAGCCTGGGCAACTTGCAGAAACCAGGCTGCAAAGAAATAAAAGATAAAGCCTGGGCTGCGGTTGATTCTGTGCGTTCGCTGTGCTGTGCGCTGTGGTTGATGCTGTGCATTCGCCATGCCCTGCACTGTTTGGACGCTCATGCCTTCCTGTGTCTCAGTCCCCGTGGGGTCCTGTCTGTCTCCTAGGAGCAGCAGGCTGGAGGAGGTGTCGGTCAGGCCGCCTGGCCGGAGAAGCACCGTGATGCATTCCTGGTGGCAACTCTGTGTTGGCCTGGCCCTCGGGCGTGCCCCTGGTGTTGGTGACTCTGGTTGCAGGGTGGCCAAGGCCCTGTTTCCTCCGTGCTTCGCAGTAGGCCACAGCTGTGTGCAGTGCCTGGGGCCTTCCCCTTGCCTCAGTGTAAAACAATACAACACTCCTTACTACAAATCTCTGACACGGTTGGGACACCTCAGGAGGAGGAGGAAAGGAGCCCTGGAGAAGGGTCATAGCACAGAACCTTACAAAACATTGCTTTGCGTTTATTTTTTTTTTTTTTAAATTTTATTTATTTATTTATTTGTTTGCTTGTTTGTTTCTTTAGTTATTCATTTTGTGGCTGGCTCAGCCTGCCCTGGTGGTGGCGCTGGCGCAGCATGTGGTGCCGGGGATCGAACTGCAGTCCCCGCAGTTGCCTGAGCCCTCCTAAGCAGGCGCTTTAGACCACTGAACCATCTTGCCGGCCCCTGCGTTTATTTTTAAATAAATTAATAATCACTCCCAAACATGGTCAGCTAAAACCGTCATATGCAGACATTCCTGGACACGCCTCAAGTGCTCAAGAGCTCCTGGGGCCTCTCTATTTTTTAAAGGTGCACCCAGGCCGAAAGACAAAATGTCACATTTTGACATTGAGGCTGGTAAGAAAATTGCTCTTACTGGGAAGCAGCTTCAATGGCACCTACTCGAGGTTGGTGGAGGGGGTTCTGGGGCACTGTGTCGTGTCACACCTCCACATAGCCTCAGGGACTGACAGTTCCATTTCCATCCCAGGCAGCTGACAAGAGTGTGGTCTGGCATCCTTGCCCTGGTGTCCAAGAGAGCCAGGGGCCTGTGTGAGCAGAGGTCATAGTCACTGCACCCCATCATCGGGAGGCTGCTCTCACACTGCACCGAGGAGGAGGGGCTGAGGGAGGACCACGCCGAGCTGCCACCTGCTCTGCTTCCTGCAGAACCTGGGCTGCAGAACTGGCTGGGCTTCCCAGCTCTTCTTGACACCAGCCAAGTGGGTTATGTGTGGCTCCGAA
>PVKN010000638.1:0-69486 GCA_004027915.1 Capromys pilorides
AAAAAAAAAAAAAAAAAAAAAAAAAAAAAAAGCACAAGCTTCCCATACAGCTTTAACTTGAAGTGGTGAGAATGGCCATCTGTGGTCCATCTTCTAGGCAAAGTGTTTGGGTTTTCTTTTATTAAATCTGATGTTAATTTCAAGACATTTGTTAGACTGAATGCAATCCCCTTCCTTAAAGTGAAATACAGGTAATAAAATTTGTTTAACCATGTTTAAGTGCCACAGTTCTATGATGTTAAACACATTCACATTGTTGGTCAGCCATTGCAGCTACCCAACCCCTGAACTGTTCATCTTGTACCCTGAATTTGTATTCATTAAATACAAATGCCCCTGCACCAGGAATGCTGTGCTGTCTCTGTGAGTTTGACTATTCCAGTTCCCTCTAGAAGTAGCATCCTGCTATATTCATCCAAAATGTTATGCTTGGCTTGTTTCGCTTTGTATCATGGCAGTAAAGTTTGTCCACATTGTAGCATATGTCAAATATCCTTTCTTTCTGAAGTCCTAGAACTCACGGTAATTCACATTTTTCTTCTCTGTTCATCCATCAGTGGATTTGAGTTATGTCCATATGTAAGCCATTGTAAATTATACTGTTGTGAAAATTGTGTGACATTATTCTTTAGGATTCCACTTTCAGTTGCTTTTAAGTAGAATTTGGGATCATACACTAATTCTGTATTAAGTTGTTTTAGAACTTGCCATTCAATTAGAGTCTGAGTTGCTAGGAATGCTCTCACACAGGCCCAAGGGTCCCTTCAACTGAGATAGGAAGGCTCTGGATACTTAGATGGTGGTCGAAGTTCCCTGCTGCTAGAGTGGAGGGCACATCAGTGCCTGGCCATGTTTGGGACATAAATCCACAGTCCCACAGAGCCCTGTTTTTTTTTTTTTTTTTAGATGAAGACTCACTATGTTGCCAGGACTGGCCTTAAAAACCTGAGCTCAAATGATCCTACCACCTTAGCCTCCTGAGTGTTGGGGCTACAACTGCACCACTGTGCCTGGCTCCCTTTTTAATTTTTTACATTGAGATGATAATTCCATATGGTGAGCAGAGGGATCCGAAGTATATAATTCAGTGAGTGTTGAAGCTTACTAACTTGCAATCACCACCTCAGGCAGTCACAGAAAGACCTGTTCCCTTAGTGTTCTCTCTGTTCCTTCTAGTAAGTTTCTGCCCCTGGGAGACAGTGGCTGTTCTCATTTCTGTTACCATGGATTACTTTTGTCTCTTCTAGTGTTGTAAATAAATGGTGTGGTACTGAATATAGCCTTTAATTGCTGCCTTCTTTTGCCTGGAGCTGAGACCAGGTTCAGGAGGCTGCAGAGGCCAGCTGTGATCCCACACAACACTGGCATGGGACTTCCGGGATGCCCGTGGAGCTTGTGCCCACTGCCTCTTGCTTCATCCACCTCTTGTCCCTGTGCTTTCTGAGTGTAAGACATCTGAGCTTCAGCCATGTTTTGGGGTCTGTCTGTAGTTCATTGTTTTCATTGTTGAGTGGTAATCTAGTATCTGAATGTGCTTATTTGTGTACTGTCTGCTCTTGATGGACATTTGTGTTGTTTCTACCTGTTGCCCATTATAATCCTAGCTGTTAGTTAACCTTTGCCGCTTGTGTGTTCTGTCTTCCTCTCTCCCAAGTCAGCACCGAGGAGTTAGGTTTTTAGTGTGTGTGTGTGTTCCACTATACAGGAACTGCCAAGCTGTTCTTTGACATGACTGCATATGGCTTTGTGCTTCCAGGGTATGGGGTCCTCTTTGAACTGTATCATTTTCAGTATTTGTGGCTGTTTAAAATATTGTTTAATATTAAAATATTATTTTAATTATTGGGTATGCGTTACTGTTTCTTTGACTTTTAGCTCATGTTTTCTTAGCTCCTAATTCACGGTTGCTATGCTGTGTCTTGGCTGTGTGTGTATGTTCTTTGGGAAGTGTTTGGTTTAAGTCCTTTGCAAGTTTTCATTGTGTTGTTTTGTTATTGATTTTTATGAAATTTTTGTTCTGATTGCAAGTTCTTTATTAAGTATATGTCTTGACACCCACTAATTTGTCTTTTCATTTTCTTAGTTTTGAAATTACTGAGATACAGTTTATACCACAAAATGGACAGTTTAGAAATGTGTAATTGGTTTTTTTAGTATATTCATAAGATTGTACAACTGTAGTGGTTGTTGATTGCAGAACCTTTTTTGTGCTCCCCAAAATAAGATCCTTTCCTTCAGCCACTGGCTATTTTCTGTCTCTGTGGATTTGCCTGACCCAAACATTGTATACCGGTGGAGTCACATAGTAGATAGCTTTTGTGACTGGCTTCTTTTACTCAGCATGGTATTTTCAGAGTTTATCCTGTTATAGGGTGGATCAGTCCCTCGTTCTTCTTTTCTCCTTTTTATGGCTAATTGACACTTCATGCTTGGTTTCTGTAGACATCAGTTGGTAGGTGTTCGGTTGTTTGACTATTCTGGTTGGTGCTACTGTGAACAATCACGTGTACGTTTTTGTGTGGGCATGTTTTCAGCTCTCATGGCATATCCCTAGGGAAAGAGTTACTGCGTGATATGTTTTTAATTCTGTATTTAACACTGTTAGGAGTCAGCAAACTGTTTTCCACCGTGACTTACCACTTTACCTTCCCACCAGCTATGTGTGAGGGTTCCCTTTTCTCCATATTTCCACTAAATGCCTGCTATCTGCGTTTGATGATAGTCACAGTAGTGGTACAAAGTCATGTCTCACTGTGGTTTTTTTTTTTTTTTTTTTTCACTGTGGTTTTAACTTATATTCTACAGCTAAACTGAAGGAGACTTCAGTGGTGACACCTGACAAAGATACAGACATTACAGAGTTAGTTCAGAAAAGCCAGGCAGCAAAAAACAGGAACAGTTAGTACAGGCTGACTAACACCCTGGGGAGGGTAGAGAATTTGATTTCCAGAATTGCCACAAAAACTACAAGACATTGCAGGGACCAGAAAAGTAGAACTCACACAGGAGGGAAAAGAGTCAGTAAGAACATAATATGAATAAAAAGAATTATAGAAAGGAACCAAATAGGGATTCTGTGGTCGAGAAAGAAGCATACTCCCTGAAATGGAAATTCACTAGATAAGCTCAGCAGCAGCTTTGAGCAGCTGAGGAAGGAACCAGCAGACTTGAAGATAGGTCAGTCAAGATTATTCAGTATGAGGAATGGAAAGAAAACAGTGAAGAAAAGAGAAGAGAGGAGAAACTTCCTTGGCAAGTCAGTTTCACAGGTATTGGAGGTGCTGTCCAAAGCAAGTGAAGGCACTGGAAGATGTCTGGACTGGAAAGGAAGAAGGGTAAATGACAATTTTGTACTTAGAAAAATCTGAAGACTTACATACATAAAGCTAGTAAGCAGTTTCAACAGAGTTGCAGGAGTCAAAATTGATATTTAAAAATCAGCATTTCTCATCCTCAAGTCAATGTAACAATTATGGTTAGAGATGTTTTAATTTCTTAAATGGTTTTTTGTTTTGTTTTTATTTTTTGAAACAGGGTCTTGCTATATAATAGCTCAGGCTGATCCTGAACTTCCTATGTAGCCCAGTCTGGTCCTGAACCTGCAGCAGTCCTTCTGCCTTAACCTCCAAATGCTGGGATTACAAGTGTGCTCCACCATTCCCAACTTGGAATCTGTATTATTCCATTGATATACCTTTGTCCTCATGCCAGTCCCATACTGGGTTGGTTGCTGTAACCTTAGACCAGGTCTTCAAATCTGGAAGTAAAAGTCTATTAAGTTGTTGTCTTATGGTGGGTCAGTTGTTAAAGATTCTTTTGCTTTTTTTTTTTTTTTTTTTACAGGTTTTGGAAATAAGTCATCAATATCTACAAAAAACTAGGATTTTTGTTGGATTTTCATTGCATTTATAGGTCAGTTTGGAGAGAATTAACCCTTTAATTGTGACCTAATTCATAAACATAATACATCTCTTCACTTTACTTAGCAGTTTCTCTTTTCTGTTTTTTGAGACAGGGTCTTGCTATGCAGTTCAGGTTGGCTTTGAACTCAGTATGTAGCCCAAGCTGGCATTGAACTTATGGCAATTCTCGCCTCAGCTTCCCAAGTGCTGGAGTTACAGGCGTGGGCCACCATGCCCAGCTTTTTTATTTTTAAATTTAGTGGTATAATAGATTATTTGTTTATAGGTGTCAACTGTTTTGAACTTGCTAATTGAGGAAAGGAGAATTATAAGTACCACTTTCATAATCAAATAGGGAATGCTGAAATTAATTTACAAGTAGTTGCTGAACTGTGGGAAGTAGACTGTATCCACAGAACCACAGTAGCTGCATCTTAAAGGCTAGAATTTGTTTCTGTATCATTTACCACATTTACCAGTCTTTTACATTGTCAGTTTTCAAAATGGCTTAAAGGAGAGGAAAGTTGGAAATAATCTTAATGTGTAAGCTAGACAAGACACAAAATCATCTGTTCCCTCCATGTACATTTTTGATTTTGTCTTGCTCTTTGTGATTTTATAACTTCATGGAAAAGTTAATGAAAATGTAAGACTAACCCTATTATTTATGTGGGGGCACTAAGAGCATTACTTTACACTTTGGTTCACCCTTCCTCCCTCTTTCCCTGTCTTCCTGTTTCTTTTTCTTTTGTGGTGCTGAAGATTTCACCCAGGACCTCACACACTCACGTATTAGCACATGCTGTCCCATTGAGCTACACACCCCAGTCCATAGGTCTTTTCTTTGGCTTAACAATATCCTGGGGCAGTTGTGATCAAGTTCATCTATAAAAATGTTCATAAACTATCATTATTTGTCCTTTCAAGGCCTGGCATTGAAGCCTAGTAAAGTCCCTATCACAATTGTGTGCCATAGCAGTATACTTGGGTGATTACCCTTTCCTTGGTGTTCTTCAAACATGTAAAAGTTTCTGGTGTTTGAGGAAGTGGCTTACTGGTAGTGTGTAAGGCCCAGCTCTGGAAACCCAGTACCAGGCTATTTTTCCCAGGAAGTTGTTGAGATTGCCTGCATAAACACAGCTATCTTTGACCCTTAAAAGCAGGCTGTTATGCCTTCCTGAACAAGCACTGTTCTCAAATAACACGAAGTGAGGCAGTGGCTGCATACTTTGCCCAGTTATATATTGTTGACAGGAACAAGATTCTTATCCAGCCTGTGCGGATCGCTGTGCTGCCATGGAAAGCAGGCAGACTCAGAAGGGTTCCTGTATTCTGGGATGTCAGTGAGGGTCAGATACTGTTAAAAATGTCCCATTTCATTTTTCTCAAAGTACACTAAATTGTCATTGCTTAAGCTTGAGAAGAATGCTTAATTGCTTCCTTATGTATCCAGAAAATAGAACATAAAGCCAGCACTCACCAATGACCTCAATAACAGTTCCCTCTTTAGTTATTTCACTTCTGTGTAATTAGTTCTTACCCTGTTACATCCTGGGTTAATAGTCTTGTGAAACCATGTGCTTCTTGGCCAAAAGGAATTTGGACATCCTGACTCACTTGATCTGCAGTGTGATGTCTAGATGTGGTCTAGCTGATGTCACCACTGAAGTATATACATAGCAACACTAGTTAGAGGCTGGCTGGATCCTTGCCCTGAGCCTCCCTGTGTGCCTTAGTTACTTTCTCATTACTGAGATACAGCATCCAACACCTGCAGTTCAGAGGAAGAAAGGTTTATTTTGGCTCACAGTTTGTGGAGGTTTTAGTCCATAGTCAGCTGGCTCCAAGGCAGGGTGGCACAGCAGTGGAAACAGAATTATCAAAGGAAGAAGGAAGGAGATAGACCCTTCCTGGGCCTGCCCCTGTGACCCACTTCCCCCAGCCAAGCTTCATGTCCCACATCACATTTAGCTGTAAGTTCACCCCCAAGATTCAGTCACTTCTTGCCCCAAAAGCTGTACCTGTGAACTCTTGAGGATTTGGAGGAGCATATAGATATCAACTATGACAGTGCCATTGCTATTTAAGGTGCGTGGTAGCTGGCCCTTTGCACTGAGTGTCCAGGCCAGCTGTATCACAGTGAAGCAGAACTGTCCAGAGATGACAGTGACACAGATTTGGTATCAGTGAGTTTATTCCTGGTGGTTTGCAAATGTAAGATGTCTCATGTGGTTTCACAAGAATAATAGAAGTGACAAGGAAAGTGGGTTGTTTCTGTGGCATCCAAAACAAAGATAAAAAGGCAATTAAAAATTAGACATAATATCACTAAGCATAATGATTAAACCTTTTTGAGAGTAGTCACATCTGATTCATCAAAGTAGATGAATGTAATTTTTATAGAGAAAGCAATCATGAGGTACAGCACATAATACTGAGACAAAATAGTCCAGTAACGCACTGAAGGCTGTCAGGTGAAGAGATTTACCAAGTCTGAATAGCGCCAGACATTTCTGTTCCCACAGAACATCACAGATAAGTGCATCTATACTTGAAACCTGCCTAGTAGATGCTCAGTTCAGATGTTTATCTAAATAATGTGGCCCAACAGCAGGCAATAACTGAAGCTTTGACTCTCCCTCTGTGTTGTCACCCATGCCTCGAATAAGCATTCACAGAACTCTGATACAGCAACACAAAAGTTTTGTGTCTGAGTTTTGCCCATTGGTTCTGGACGAGGTTTGGCAGTTCAAGGGGCCCAGAGTACTGCAAACAAGCAGTCTCTCATTAGCTTTGCAGAAGACACAAAGCAGTGCTGGAAAGGGGGTAATAATCGTGGCTGTCCAGTGACCTTCGGTGAGTGAGATGAGAACTGATGGTGCATTGGGGTGCAAGAGTTTTGTCCTGAAAACTTGTAGGTGACACCCCAGAAAGGCTGCACTGAAGGGTGAGAGGGGGAGGTTCCAGCAGGCTTGACTCTGTGTGGGCGCATGGACTGGAACCCTGCAGTCCAATGGCATATCTGTTTGTTGCTGGGTAGGGATTTGGTGCAGGAGATAAGCAGAGCGGTGCAGTAGGTGTTATTGTTATGCAGGTCCCTTGTAAGCCAACTCTTTTCTTGATGTCACTTTAGTAGAAGTGATGTTACAAATGGGAGGAAACGATAGCTTGTGGGTAATGTGTGGGTTATGGGATAGGGCTGGCAGAGCTGCAGCTTTCAGGTGAAGCCCTCGTCAGGGCTAAAGGAGAATGGTTTGTATTAATAGAAGCAAGCTGGCATCATTTAAGCAGTGTGCTTAGGGACAGAGTTGTTGGGCCAAGAAGCCTTAGTCGTTTTTCTCTTCTCTACCCTTGCATAAAATCTTTAAAAATTTTTTCTGACCTTTTTCTTTGTGATGCTTCTGCTGTTACCTGGGAGTACAGCCCTGACTCCCCAATACCAGTGAGAATTGAATGGTCGAATGTTGGACCCTGTGTGCCTGGGTCCTGTGCCTGGAAGGTGTCTGCAGAAGGGGAGGAGATAGTCTTTCGTGTCCTGAAGAAGTCCTGTCTACTTTTGTCTGCCTTTTACATTGGGACCTCACTTGGTATGAAGGGGCCTGCTTGTGTGAGTCTGTGTCACTGTACCTGCTTTCATTACCAATGCAGGGAATGGTTTCAGTGTAGCCCAGGTTTGGATTAGCCTGTTTGCCACTTCTCTTATGTTGCCTGGTCCCTTGGGCTGGAGCCCCAAAGCCTGATAGTGCAGAGCTACACCTTCAGACCTTGAGACCCTCCAGAGCTTATGTCAAGTGAATCCAGGGACTGCTCACTGAGTTTTATGCCTTTCTCCCTCCACATGTGGCAAGGGGATGGTGTAGATGTCTCCTCCTGGAATGGGGTGTGCTGTGGGGAGGTGTAGGCTGTAAGCATGCAGTGTGCACCGGTTTGCACTTTGTCCCTGGTAGCCCAGGAAACAGAGTGCCCTTCAGCTTTCTATGAACAGGCAGCTGCCTCTCAGTTGGGGAAAACTCAGGCAAGATGTTAAACCTCACCTGTCCCAGATGTTTTCACCTATAAAGTGGGGTCAAGGCCAGTCCTGACCCCAGGATGCTCAGCAAGTATCCTGGTTGCTGTCTTTCTTTAAATAAGTGTTAGGGGTGCTCAGAGTTTTCTCCTCAAATCTTGCTCTACCATGTTCTTTAGCTGGAGTCCCCCAAACTGTAGTAATGTGGGGTGCCAGGCCCTTGGAGATACTTCTGATCCTGTTTTGTGAGGCTTTCCATGTTTTAGTGTGACCTTAGAAGTTGGTCAGTCTCTGTTGCTTGCTGCTGCTAGCTCCTCAACCATATCTCTTGTTGTCCCTTACCCCTAGCCTGCATGTCTTGCTGGAGCTTATTGATTCTGTTCCTCAGCCTTCCCAGGCCCTGCTGCTTCTAGCCACCTCTGCTACACTCATGTTTCTTTTCTGAGTAGTGGTCACCTTGTCACTCTTGCCCCTGCTCAGCACTTTCCACGCGTATGTATATATGTATGTACTCATTAACCTTTGCACCTAGCTATATCCTCAGCCCTTTCTTGTCTTTTATTTTGACACAGGGGCGTATGAGGTTACCCAGGTTGGGCCTGAACACATGATTCTCTTGCCTTAGTCCTCCCAGGGTGCTATGATTACAGGGGTATGGTTCATTCAGTGAACTTCTGGGTGGATACCACAGACATGGGGCTTTGATCTATAGGCAAGATCTAAGCCATGCTTTTTTTTTTGTGGTTCTGGGAATTGAACTCAGGACCCTGCTCTTGCCAGGCCAGCGCTTATTCCTCTGAGCTATCTCCCCGGCCCTTAAGCCATGCTCTTGAGGGGCTACACAACTAAGTTCACCCTGTGATATTTACAGCAAGAGCAGGCAGACACAGCTTAAAACACCCTGTGGCAAGGAAGGAGGCCAGCTGAGGCAAGCAAAGTCCACCCTACGCTCAACACTTAGGAATCTCTCTGGGATTCTAAGATGAGGTGGTAGATATGAGGCTCTGCTGGGCCCAGTCAGTCACCAGGTGAAGTCTTCCTCTGTCCTTGCAAAGGACTTTGCTTGCCTCAGCTGGCTTCCTTCCTTGCCACAGGGTGTTTTAAGCTGTGTCTATTCTTGCTGTGAACATCACAGGGTGAACTTAGTTGTGTAGCCCTTCAAGAGCATGGCTTAAGGGCCAGAGAAATAGCTCAGAGGAATAAGCGCTGGCCTAGCAAGCGCAGGGTCCTGAGTTCAATCCCCAGTACCACAAAAAAAAAAAAAAAAAAAAAAGCATGGCTTAGATTTTGCCTATAGATCAAAGCCCCGTGTCTGTGGTATCCACCCTGAAGCTCACTGTATGAACCATACCCCTGTAATCATAGCACCCTGGGAGGACTAAGGCAAGAGAATCATGTGTTCAGGCCCAACCTGGGTAACCTCATAGGCCCCTGTGTCAAAATAAAGACAACAAAAGGCTGGGGATATAGCTAGGTGCAAAGGTTAATGAGTACATGCATATATACATACACAAGCAAACAAAGCTTCATGTCACAGTAGAGTAAAACCTAGTTTACTCCCCATGCCTCCAGGACTGCCCTGTGCAATCTGCCTCTTCCTGCTGCAGACTGATGGTCCTGCTCTGCCTTCTTAGGTTCCCTTGCAGGGTTCTGTCTTAACGATTTTGTCCACATTGCCACTCTCTGCCTAGAGTCTTAGTGTTTTCACCCAAGTTTTGTTCTTGCGCATCATTCACATACCCAGGGGAAACAGATTCTTAGGCAGTTTTGTGTTTGAAAAGAGAATTGCAAATCAGAATGAGGCCTCCTACTCAGGTCCACTTACTTCAGGATGATTAAACCAGTGTTCAGAAAGGTCAGGTAAGTAGCCCAGGGCCACACAGCAAGCCAGGGATGAGCCTGGGGCCATAACCTAGGTCTCTGTGTATTTTGCTCTTTTTTCCCTTTTCTCCCCTTTTGTTGCTCAGCAAGTTCAAAGACAGCATTTCACTAATGATGGCTCCTCTCTGAGTTTCTGTATCCACTAAGTCCTTTGTTCACATGTTACCTTTGATTGTTTCCCTAGAAGACAGACTTACTTGATTTTTAATTCAGTGTTCTTTTCTCTACAGTCGGCTGCTTCTCCCCTGGAAGAAATCATTGTAGGTAGGGCAGGTGTGTCTAGAAGTGCTGAATTTATTATAGGAGGATCTTTCTAATGTTTTACAGTAGAAGTGCTGGTCAAAGCATGGAGCAATCAGGAATAATAACCTGGATCTCTGATGTCACAGTGTCAGTTGATTTTTCCCAACTGGCTTTCAGACCTGCTTAGGGCAGGATACCTATTGCCCAGGGTGAAATACCACTGTGTCAGCCATCTGTCTCATCTTCCATGGTCTTGGCCTTGGATGTTGGTGTCCACAGTGGGTGGTTTTATATTCTGAGCTCACCTAAGCCCTCTGCTATGTGAGCTCTAATTGCTTCTGCTGTGAAGAGCAGTGTCTGCCTGTTCACCCAATGCTGGCATCCCTGGTGGTGTCTAGATGGGTGCTTTTTAAAGAGCTCGCAGTCCAGGTAGGTATTGCACTGTTCTCTGGGGCCAGCCTCTGTGTTGGCTCTTCTTTCCCTTTCCCTCCCTCCAACACAGGAGCCTCTGTGTTGGCCCATAGGCAATTTTTCCTGGTTCTCCCATCACTGGGAAAGATGGTCCAGGCAAGGAGGCAGTGTTGAGTCCAGATCCCTCTCAGCTCTACTGCTCTGGTTGTGCTCCTGCTTGAGATGACTTGGGTAGTGTGGCCTTAGGCTGGCTGTGCTCTCCTGGAAGCCTGCCTGCCGCATGTGATCAGTCACTCCCAGGCTCTGCATATCTAGCCCAGTGCTGAGCTGTTCACCAAAGTTGTGTTTGGAGCCATTATCCAGCTGCTTTTTGAATGTTTAAAACATTCAGAGGATCAACTTTTCCAAAGAGTGAGGGAAACGGGAGAGAAATTACAGCATTTGTTTGAGCAGTTCTGAGAGCTTTTTTTAAAAGCACAAACAGTTCAAAGAGTGCTTCTTGTTAATCAGAGGAATATTCCAGCATCCCTGGGGTGGTCACACTGGCTTAATTGGGACCCAGGCTGCTTTGAAGTCCTTTTAATCCTGCCTGAGCTGGGAGAAAGAATTTGAAGGCAGCAACTGTAAATTTGAAATTTCTTCATTTTATTTACATGTGCCTGGGGACCCATGTAACTTGTTTCCCTGAAGCAGTTAAGCCACGTTGCTGACATGTGGACAGCTGAGTGAGACAGGGACTTTATTAGGCTGAATGCAGGTAGCTGGTCCTCAGCAGAAGAGGCATCAAACAATGGCTACATCAAGGCAGTGGGCTCTGCAGCTCCGTCATTGCAAGCCTTCCTGTAGATCTCAAAGGCATGCTATCTTCTTACCCTTTGCCCCATCAGACTGGACCCAGAAGTCTATTAATTTGCTTTTTAGCGATGGGAGTTTCCACCTACCAGAGCTCATGTTCTCCTGCCCTGTTCCTGTCCTACTAAAGTGTAGTGTACATTTTTGTGCCAGGGCTGCTTGTTGTTGGCTCACTATGAGACAGATTTGCCCTTCCCCAGCTCCCTGTTTATCTTGCATTGCCTCTTGCTGAGCAAGGTCTACTCCCGCTCTGCACAGGTGGGAAGTAGGAGCCTAGAGCACAGCAGTGGCCAGGGCTCTGGCCTGGCTTTTCTTTTCTAGGCAGCATCTTCCCTGAACTACCTAGGAAATAGAGGCAGGTACTTTTTTGGCCAGCATATTACTATGAATTGTGTGATGGCACCAGTGTTGTTTGAACTAGCGAGTGTGTGTGTGCATTCACATACTACAAATCCTGGCAGGTGAACTGGCCCTCATCAGGGTGTTTTTTTTTTTTTAATATATTTTGTATAGGGTCTACAGAGTCTCATGACACAGATTGGACTCATAGTGATGCTCCTGTTTTCAGCTTCCCAAGCACTAGGATTATGGGCCTGCACCACCATGCCCAGTCTCAATCGCTGGTTTAGCATGCCCCAGGGGCAGGGCTGCCATAGCACTCTGGGAATTGAACCCTGGCCCCTACATCTGCCTAAGCAGGTGCTTTAATCTTCTGAGCTATCTGAGTGGCCCATAGGTATTTTTGATCCCTCTGAATGTTGTAGCATTCTACAAGTTAGCTTGGCAGCTCCAACTTGATAGTTTCACTTGTCATGGAACTTTCTGTAAATTCTTCCCCCTAAATTCATATTCTTTATTTAATTTCACTTGGTTTGTACTCAGATGTTGTCACTTCAGAGGCCCTTCCTGCCCAGTCTGTCTGAAGTGGCTGCCTCACATCATTCTGTGCCTGTCCCCTGTTGTGCACATAACTGTTCATCTTGGGGATGTACTGCAACTGTTGTTAGGTCTGTTGCAGTGTTGTCTGCCCCAAGAAGTAGTAAAACCCACAGTGGAGGGCATCATGTGTTTTATCTACATAGCCTTCATAAGACCTGCCTGGGGCTGAACTGGCCTAAAGTAGTTCTTGGTTAGATAAGTGGAGACCCCTCAGAGACAGAGCATCCACATGGCTGCTCTTGAATCAGGTGTCCTATTCACTTGTCTTCCAAGAGTCAGGTAGTTTTTGGTGTAAGTAAGGGCTTTACATCTTTCCCATATCCCATGAGACATTTCTGCCCCTGATTGTGACTTTAGACTCTGGCTCTGTCATCCAGCAGAATTGCCTTTATCATTTTGTTTGATATAGGAGTTGGTAAGCTTGCCCCCACTCAGTGGCTGCATGGTTGGCAAAGGATTTGGATGCTGGAGACCTCCAGCAGCAGTGAGAATCATCACTGACAGATCCAGTGATGGCTCAGTGCCCTTACTTAGTGGTTGTCAGGTTAGGTGGCACTATCCCTGTTTGACAGTCCAGTAGGCTGAACTGGAGCCTGGCTAACTGCAGGGCAGCCTTGCTGGGCCTGCTCCTCTTACTTGCTTCCTTTCCATCGGTCAGCATGCTTTGCAACAGTGCTTGGAGATGGTGAGTGTCACCTGTACCTTTTTTGGAACATGGCTGGGGACAGATAAATGCTCATTTCTGAAAACTCACGGTGTTTATCTAGCAGTTCTCTTGATAAGCCAAATAATTATTTTCTGTAGGTCTTGTTCTAGTGAGTTTGTGCTGGAGACCAGTGGCTGTGCTTGCTTTGAGTGTTGTCTAAGTGGTAGCTCCTGGGGTATTGCCAGCAATCAATAGTAATATTATAGACTACAGTTTCTGTTGTTGATCCTCTGTTTTTAGTCTTCTCACGCCTTTCATTTTTTCTAAGGAAGCAGCTGAGGTTTGGAGAGGTTAGCTGATTTGTTTGAGGTTGAGTAGTTAATAGTGAAATTGGAATTTGAACACTGATCTGCTCCACTTTCAAATCTAAGATGCCATCTCTGTGGCTGCCCTTTTGTTCCTGACAGTTTGTAGAGCCTGTCTTTTGGAAATCAGACCACGACCTGTGCCTGCATCCCTGCCCTTTGAACTCGTGAGGTACTTGCCACATGCTGTGGGAAATAGGGTGGCAGTGCTGAAGGGCTGGGTGACCAGTACACTAGTGTCACTCTGGAAAGCTCTTACAGATCCTGCACTACTATGTATCTCATACTAATAGGTTATTCTTAATATTTTAGAAGCTTGAAATTTCCTGTGTGTGTTATCCTTAAAGCACATGTCTAAATATTCATCTTCAGGTTAAGAATAAGAACCTTGAGGATGTGGACTCGTCTTCCCTAGTCCACTCCTTCTCCCTGCCATCCCAGAGCAAGCTCCTGGTTGGCTGAGTTGTTCCAGTGGGATTGCTCTATCTTCAGCCTACTGCTGTAGCACCAGTTGCTTGTGCTCCTGTGGTCACATAATTTAATGAAATGTTACAGAATCTGATGCAGAATAAAGGTGTAACAAAATGATATTCCTGAGAAAACAGAGGTTAAATGCTTTGGAAAGACTTAATGGAAAATTGTTGAAAAGTTGCTGTTGAATGAGGCAAATTGACTGTAAAATATTAAGATGGTTGTACAGTATAGGATGGTTGGAGGTATCCACTTTAAAGAAACAAAGGTAGAAATCACACATTGTGTGTTGTATGTGTGACTTACACAAAAAGTATAAAATGAAGCTCCTTTCAATTTAGATCCAGTTGGTAGACTTATGTTTAAAGAAGAAGTTTGCGGTTTCAGAGATAGTTGTGTGTGTTTATTGTTTCTTGTTGAAAAGTTTGAGAGGTTCATATTGTGTGATTCTCCTTTGAGCCAACTTTTGGCATCATCATCCTTTGGCAGTTTTATTCATTTCAGACAGGAATCCTTTCACCAGTGTTTATTGCCCCATTTGCAAGGCAAATTATTTGTGTTATACATAGCTGAACATCATTTAGGAATGGTTTGACTTTTTGGTTATAAATGATTATAGCTAGATTTTTGTGCATTAATTTGTCATGGGAATAATTTTTCTTTTTATTAAACTTTTCTATAGTACCTGACTCTGCAGTATAAGGTTACAGTGCCAATCTTTAAGAAATTGTTTTTATTAAAGAGCTATTGTATTTCTTTGGCACTGAGTAATTAACAATTTTAAAGGTATCCAGAGAGCTAAATCCTCCCAGCCTGTTCTTCTCCTGCCCCCCGACCACCCCCCCAGGAAGCCATTGTTGCTTCTTATCCTTCAGGTGTCTTTAATGCATGTATAAGCCAGTAATGGTGTATAGTTTTTCTTTTATATAAACGGCATAGTATACCCACATTCTGCTTCTTGTATTTTTATTTAGCATGCATTTTTGGAGCTCTTTAATATTAACATATAAAAAGATTCTATGGTTTTTTTCCCTTGATTTTGTTCAGTTTCCATTGTATGAGTGGACTGTAATTTAGGTCACCAGGAACACAGAATTTGTGACTCAGTGGACTGAGCTCAGACTCAGCTAGCTTATAGTGTTCTAGAGAGGTAGCATGGTTATTTCTTCCTTTGACTTACATTTTTTGAAGCCTATGATTGTGCCAGGGGGAAAAACAACAAAATATAAAATGTATGCAGTCTTTATGTAGCTTTCATTGTAATTATGGAGAAAGATGGTGGCCGTCTTAATGGGTGGCATATGGTCTGTAAGAGTGAGATTGCGTACTGTGAAGGGGAGGAGTGCAGGAGGGGTGGTGAGGGGAGTGAGGTCTGGTGATGGGAGGGTTACTTTTTAAATAGGAAATCAGGGCAGGTCCATCTGAAAGTACATAGCCTAAAATGGGTGAGGCAGGGAGCTCCAGTAGATGTAGGGGGGTGGGGCAGAGCATTCTGGAAGAGATATACAGTGAGCCTATGGTAGGAGTGTGGCTGCACTCAAGGGCTTTTACAAGGTAGTGAATCTAAAAAGCATCTGCCTTTTAAAAAACTCTTTTTTAAAAAAACTATTTATTCGGTACAAGGTCTCACTATGCAGCTTGGACTCATAGCGATCCTCTTATCTCAGCCTCTTTAGTGCTGGGATTACAGGCATGAACCACCATACACTCGGTTTCAGTGGGTGGCTTGGTATGCCCAGGATTCCCGGGCTGGCACAGCATGTGGTGCTGGGGATTGAACCTGGGTCCTTGCACTTTTCAGGCAGATGCTTAGACTGCTGAGCTGTCTCCCCAGCCCTGGGCATCTGCCTTCTTACCCTGTCCTTGTGAGGCTGTCTGTGTGATGGTCATTGACTATAAGCAGAGTGGCTCTTGATGGGGGCCTGTTGGTGTTTCTTTGCTGTGGAGCTGCTGACATGTGTGGTCTCAGAGAAGTATGGCAGGTTGTATGTCAGAGGCAGCCTGAGTCTGTGTCTGCTCCCTGGAAAAAGAGTGATTTTGTGTCTGTGCAATAGGGAAAAGGGCAGCTTTGTGGAAGATGTGTGAGTCGCGTTGTCATGGTTAATCTGTATTCTCCACTTGATCGGCTTGAGAGATGCCTAAGAGATTCATAAAGCACTTGTGGGAGTGTGACATGGGGAACTATATTTGGTTCTTTGCTCTTTCCCTGGCTTTCCCTTTTTCTCTGCTTCATGGCAGCTAGAAGTAAGCATCTTTCCTCTCTTATATTTTTTTGCCTCATACTTATAGCCAGCTGGATTGAAACCTCTGAAACTGTGATCCAAAATAAATCTCTCTTCCTTAAAGTTATACATGTTGGAGATTTTGATCATAGCAACAAAAAGCAACAAAAAACTATTGCATGTCTTACCTACTCTGTGGCTAGAAGTCACAGAGCATCCAGAGCCCTGATGGTGAGGTGGCTTTATGCTCCTCACAAGTCCTCCAAAGCCGGGTGGCCATGGAAATCAAACATTTCTCCTGGTAGCCTCAGAGTTGGGGACAGCAGGCCCAGCCTTCCCAGGGAGCCCTGCCAGGGGTTATGCGCAATGTGGACTTAGTTCCTTTTCTCCAGGAAGGCAGCAGCTACTTCTTCCCTGTCCTGGGCACTGCACACAGGCTGTGTTACCCTCTCAGCACACCTGTATCTTGGCACTAGAAGTGTCTGGGCTGCCCTGTGATGTGTTGTTACTGTCCTTCCTGTCTTATGTTTTCTCTTCCTGTCTCAGTGTACTTTTCAGCCAAGCAAATTCCTTTCCCAGTCAGACTCTGGCCGAATCTCAGCTTCCACAAGAATTGGACTAGATTTGGAGGCCCTGGAGGTCCTATTCTCTGGAATAAATAGCGCCCTGGAAGAGGGTGCCAGGCTTCTCTTTGTTAACTGCTTTATGGCTGTCACTGTTTCATTCATTTTAGACACTAGTATCCTCTAGATCTGGTATCTTTCAGACTTGGTGAAACTGGCACTTAGGGCTGACAAGAGCCATGGCATCTGCTATTAGAACCTCAAAATAGCTGTGGCTGGGCTGGAGCTGCCTTTGCCTCAGAAATAAATCAGTGGGCTTGATCCCCACAACCTGGTACTATTCTGCACACAGCTGAGTTTGAGTCAAAATTCAGCTGCAAATGGAACAAAAAGCCTTTTTCCCTGAAAGCCGCCAGTTAGAATGTGAAAGCGTTTGCAGCTGAAGCCAGAGTTTTCCACAGCAGCTGTCACAGCTTGGGCTGCAGTTGGAACTGTCACTTTCCTGTCATTTCTGTGTTGGAGGCTCCCGAGGCCCCAAATGCCTCTCACTTTGTAGTAGTGAAATGTGAGTTTCAGAATGGACTGTTGGTGTTATTTTTAGGCCATGATGGCGCTTGGCATGACTCCTTCCAGTTACAAGCACTTAGCTAATCCCTGGAGTGCCCTGGGTAAGCATCTCTGAGTAGCTTTAACCACACACAGGTCAGGAGGCTTCCAGAAAACAAACACTTCTCCTGCCGTTTGAAAGATGTGGGCCTCTGGTCTCTGGTTGGAGATGTGGGGAAGGCTGTGGCTGCATGTTAATCTGCCCCAGTCCCACAGCTCTTGAGGGCTGTCCTTTCCATGTGTAGTGCAGGATGGGCAGTGGGAACTGGAGCTCCTCACTTCTCCCTGCAGGATTGAGCCAGGCTTCTGGTCTCTGGGCTCCTCCTTTGTATGTGTCCTTTGCCCTGTATCCACTGCCTGGACATGTGTGGTGGGTGCCTCTCCTCAGCAAGCTCCCTGCTCCTTAGTTGGTTGCTGTGGGCAGGTTATTCACTCTGCTAGTTTGCTGTGTTTTTGTATTTTTTCCTTAATTTTTTTTCTGCTTTATACATGTAACATATGAATTGTCATTATAAGAAGTGCACATGGGGCTGGCAAGATAGCTCAGTGGACTAAAGTGCCTGCTTAGGCAATCTTAGGCAAGCCCAGGGCTGTGATTTGATCCCAGGCATCACATGCTGTGCCAGCCCCATCTCCAAGGTGGCCTGAGCTGGCCACAGAGTCCAGGTGTGGTAGCGTATGCCTGTAATCCCAGCACTGGGGAGGCTGAAAATAAGAGGATCACTATGAGTCAAACTGCATAGTGAGACCCTGTAACTACCAAATACATTTTTTAAAAAGTGCTTATAACATATAAAAAGGCCCCAATTATCACCACTAATCTCAACTCTGACATGGAGGTGCCCTCTGAGATACATTTTGGGTAAATCCAAGAGTCGATATTCCCTCTTGAATAGTGTCTTGCACACTAACAATAACAGTGCAAGAGCAAATAGGGTGTGGGGGCTAGCAACACTTTCCTGGCAGAGCAGCTGGCAGCACAGCCTTCAGGACCAGCATAGGAGCCTGTGTCACCTGTTCTGGGAATGCATAGCAGCTGTGGGCTGCTGACATACACGGCTCCACCCATCTTCCATGTATTCCCGTGTTCCAGTGCTGATGGGTGTGTGGAAAGCCAGTGTGTCCTCAGGCCCTGCACCCACACTTGTGTCTGGAAATGTCCACTGGGAAGTCTTGAGAAGTCCTAGAGGTGTGCTTTGCTGCAGTGCTGGTGACAAGATGTGGCCTGTGTTGGATCTCGCTCTGTCCATGCATAGGTTGGACTTTGCACAGCTGTGCAGTGCCTGTCAGTGGCAGCTTCCTCACTGAAGGATGGAACCAGTGGAGAGCAGAGCTGCTTAGTGCTGGTGGAGAAGTTTTCAACGTTAGGCAGCGGCATGTGTGTGGGGAATTACATGTCTGCTTTGCCCTGTGTTGTTGCACATACTGCTGGGGAAGTGAGGAGCGGAGCTAAGTCCTGCCAAGTGTGCTGTGGTGCTGGGCCCTAGGTGGTGGTTTGCATACGTCATTTGCTTGGTACAGTAACACTGGGTGTTGTGTGTCATCCCAGTTTTCACTAGTGGGATAAAGTGAAGGCTTCTGAAAGCAGATAGCTCATGTTATATGCCTGGTAGCAGGTTGCAGTTGGACCCAGGCTGTGGCAAGTGCTCACAGAATGGACCCTTCTGGTCTGAGTTGTCAGTGGCTAGTGTGGGTCCTGGCCCTCTATAGTGTATGCAGGCCTAACTTCACTTGTGGCACAGCTGGAACTGAGCATGTCTTCTTTATCCCTCAGGACCCCGGAAGACCTTTCTAGATTCATTGTTGAACTGCAACAGCGAGAGCTGGCCTTGAAGGAGAAGAACAGTGTCATTACTAGCAGGTAGGCTGGCTGGGCACCTGTGGGCACAAACTTGCTCTGGGCAGTTAGGATGGGGCAGACTGGTGCCTTCCTGGATCAAACAAAGTATTAATGTGCTTTTCATTGCTATAGCATAATACCTGAGGCTGAGTACTTTTAAAGAAAAGAGTTTTGTTTGTTTGTTTTTTAAATCTCATGGTTCTGGAGTTTCAAAGGCATGGTGCCAAGATGAACTTAGCTCTGATGGGAGCCTTGTGGCAGGTGGCAGGGCTTGTTGTCACCTAGGGAGAGGGAGGGACTGAGTATCCTCCTTCCATAGCTCCTTCCAGCAGCTCTCACAAATGCTAACCAAAGGGCCTGACACTTGCCTCTGTCCCTTCTGGAACAGCACCCTCTGTGACCTGTTAACTTTCCATTAGGTCCTACTTCCCAGGGCTGCATGCAGAAGAGTTCCTGGGGCTCATCAAGCATGTGCAAACCATGTCTCTTCGGAATAGCCATGGAATTTGCCTTGGTCAAGATGGTAGGAGCTGGTGCTTAGGGAGGGACATTCCCTAGTGTTCCTGCTGCATTGTGGTAAGACTCAGCTTAGGCACTGTGGTAATTGTGACACTGCTGAGTCACCTGTGGGTCCTTGGTGGTTAGCTTCCTGGCTAGTATTCTCATCAGGATTTGGAGGGTTTCTGTTTGCAGCAGCCTGTGGACTTCAAGTATAGCAGCTCCATCTGTGTCCTTATGGAAAGCCCGCAGAGAGTGTTCACCCACCTGATGCCCTTGATATGTGTGACAGGCAACTCACCCAGCTGTCTTGAATTGTGTGTCCCCTGCTTACCTGAGAGGGGCAGCTGCAGGGCTTCTCTAGGATGTAATATTAGGATTTCTTCCTGACACTGCATGCGTAGGATCTTTTCCAACTTGTCTTCTCCAGCTCTGACACCCTCTGCATGTCTAAGGAGTCTGTTTGATTCAATTCTGACACTACCTGGAATGAGCAGGTGCTAGGGCTTGGTCCCACAAGTCCACTCCCTCCTGGATGCCAGTGACAAGTATTAGATCCTCAGGAAACTCAGACTTTTGTCCAACTCCAAATTCAGGGCACCCCATGTACTCCTTGTCAGATTTGATGATGTCCTAATTTAGGTAGGTGACATACAATTCCTGATTTACTGTGAAAGCTCTAACTCTGGAGGAGCTGGATGGATGGGAGGGTGCATAGGACAAGCTGCAATGAGGTTGTGGTGCTTCCTGCCTTGTCCAGGTGGACCCCTCCCAGCCCTCCATGTGATCTCTACCCCTGAAGCTCTCAATTTTTTTTTTTTTTTTAAATAATGTATTTGGTTATTGCAGGGCCTCACTATGCAGCGTAGACTCGTGGTGATCCTCCTGCTTTCACTTTCTCTAGCTCTGGAATTACAGGCATATATATACACTACAGAGGGACTCTGGCTGGTTCAGCCCACCCCGGGGGTGGAGCTAGCATGGCATGTGGTGCCAGGAATTGAACCATGGTCCATGAGCTTGCCTGAACTTGCCTAAGCAGGCACTTTAGTCTGCCGAGCTATCTCACTAGCCTCTTGCTGTCGAATCTTGTTCAAGAGTTTTCATAACCCAGTCTCCAGTCCTCGGACCAGGAAGTGAGGCTGAGAGTTCCCACACTCTCTGGACTCTGGTCTTGCCAGCCCCCATCCTGAGCTCTGCAGGGGCCAATCCTAGGCTAGCTTATTAGATATGTCCAAAGGAGCTCATTGTGGATAACAAAAGCACTTCTGTCACACAAGTGACTCTAAAGGTTCTACCAGGAACAGGGACACAAGTTTGTACTCTCTTTAGGTGCCTGGCCTGTTGTTGTCTTGCCCCTCAGCTGACTGCTCAGACTGGTTTCTCTCATGCCTTCAAGGTGCTTCCCTGGGTTGGATGTCATGTCCACAGACAGAATGGAGAAGCCTCCTATCTGGAACAAGGGAATATTTTCTAGGACACTCCTTCCCCTCCCCTCACAAGGTCCTCCCTAAAACAGGACCATGTGCTTACCTGCCCCAGAGCAGTTATTGACAGAGAATGTAGGGTTGTGTGATAAGCTTCAGGTAGTCTGATTCATGCCTGAGTCACCTGCGATGGGGACTGCTATGTGGCTTGGCTTCCTGAGGTGAGAAGGGCTACAGGGAGAGGCCATGCACAGTGACATGGCTGGATGGGCTGGTCTGTGAGGAGCTTCTGGAATCAGCCTGTTTGCTGTTGATTATCAAGCTACAGGCTCATCCTCCCATAGAGATAACATTTTAATAATTTATTAATAGCCAGAAGGAAGGGTTTCTTATTTTGGGGGCTGATGTCACTTTGAAAATTGGATTTTAGAAGCAGCTGGTTATGTTGGACATAATCACATCAATTTACTTTATAAAGCTCAAATGATAAAGATTGCCTTTTGCTTTCAAAGCCACTGTCAGATGAAACAGGCATGAAAAGTGATTTGGAATTAAAGCTTTAACATTTTGCTGGGTGATCCTCTTCATTTTACTCTGACTATGAAAGAGAATGAGCAATGAATGAAAAAGAACCTTTTCTGCGTCTTTCTCCCTTTAAACAGTGAGGTGTTTTCTGCATTTACGTGCTTTGACCTGTATGGGCAACCCTAGTGTCCAACCTAAGAGCCACAAGGAAGGGGAACCCTCTACATGCCCTGCTCTGCATGCCCTCCACAGCTTGTGGCTGAAAGATTGGACTGAACCAGCCTTTTTCTTTTGGGTCAGTTTTGAATGAAATCTCTTTCAGGGAGCTGCCTGTGCCATGCGTGGTCTGTGAATAGACCACTGCACACCTTTCAGGACCTGGGACTCGACTCTGAGTCCATGTAGCTGCCCTGGGTGAAAGGCAAGTTCCAATGTGTCCTGTGGGAGTGGCTGGTGGGTGCTTCATAGTTTTCAATAGTTGAGGTAGCTGTTTTAGTTAGTCTCCATCACTGGGACAAAGTAGCTAATGCCACATTTTAAAGGAGATTTCTTTTGGCTTGCACTTTTAGAAGGTTCAGTCCATAGTCTGCTGGTTCCAAGGCAGAAGTGGCATGGTGGAAGGGTGTTGTGAGGGGAAATGGTTCAATCCGTGGTTCTGGGAAGCAGAAAGAGAAAGAAGAGAGGAGTTGGGGATAAGAATACACCCTTCCAGGTCACTACCCAGGCTCTGCCTCCTGACAGCACATTTATTCATGAAGTCATCAATGGATTCACTAATGAGCCTAGTGCCCCCCACAGTCCCTTTATCTTTCAAAAGTCCCACCTCTGAACTGAAGGCCACCATGCTTCTTTGTGGTGTTGTATAGTCCCTAAGAAGCTACCCTGTGACCTTGTCACACAGGTGGTCTTGTCCTATGGGCTTAGCAGTGGTGCCTGTCTTCTCCACAAATGGCTGGTCCTTGTCATCTTGGATGCATTTGTGTGCTATTGCACGGCTGCCCTGTACTTCACAAGCTCATTGCTGGCTGCTTTTTTGCTTTGGTATTTTGTTATTTTAAATAAAGGTATAGTATGCTTTCTACACCAAGGTCCTTGAACACTGAATTCTGAGGATGAATTCTATAGTGGGGTCCATATGTCCAAGAAGTTGGCCTTTAGAGCAGTGATCTCCAACCTTTTAGCACCAGGGACTGGTTTCCTGGAAGATAGTTTTTCCACCTACCCAGCTTGTAACTGGTCCAGGGGTTGGGAGTCCCTGCTTTAAAGGACAGGTGAGGTGTGTCCTCTAGGGTATAGCTCCTCCTTGAGCAGCAGACACAGGACTGGTCTCAAGCACCTTCACCTGGGTGTCACAGTTCCCTCAAAAGGTGGGTGGCAGAGCAGGTAAATGTAGAAAAGAGGTATCATCACACTCAGAGAACCAAAACCAAGGCCTGGGAAGTGGAAAGGGTGAGGTTTCCTGCACGGGAGTCAGATTGTAGCTGGAAGCTAAGGCCAGTTTGGGGATAGGCACTGTAACAGAGAGATGCTTTCTATTTCAAGAGAAGGAAGTACACCTGAGTAAATGACACACCACACCAGGTCCCTCCTCATTCTAAAGGGAGTATGTCTCCCATCTCCTGCTATTTGGAGGAGCTCAGGAAGTTTTTCATCTCTCACTTGCCCATGTGATGTGTAAAATGCTTGTGTCTTCCTGCTCCCCATCTGTGTAATGTGGTGTCTGCTACCCATGAAAGCAAAAACCAGAGAGTGAGTTCCTTGAATCAGCCTCCTCCTTGGCATTTCTCCTGTGCCTTGTGGTGTGGCTTCTGTGGTTTCCCCCTGGTGCCACAGTAGCTCTGGCACATGTTCCATGGATTGCTACCTTGCAGGGTTCTGAGTGGGGGTAGATACTGGCTAAGGGCTATGAGGAGAAAGTATGAGCTATGTGTGTGCTTTACCCTGTATTACTGGTGAAACATGGTTCTTGGCTCCATGTTGGACTGAGATTTTCTCTTTGTGGTACTGCAGACTGAACCCAGAGCTTTACACTTGGTAGGCAAGTGTTATACCACTGAGCTATAACCCTTGTCCTTTTAAAAATTGCTTATTTTGAGATAGGATCTTACTAAACTGTCCAGTTTAGGCTTAAACTTTGCTATTCTCCTGCCTCAGCCTCTTGAATAGCTGGGATTAAATGCTTGCATTACCATACACAGATAGAAATGGTGCTTCTTAATGCTTTCAGGCCCCCAGGGCTGGAAGCACAGTGGTTGGACTGGTGCTTCCTTTTGATCATGGGCTGGCATGTGAGAGATGGGAAACTTCCTGAGCTCCTCCAAATGGCAGGAGATGGGAGACATACTCCCTTTAGAATGAGGAGGGACCTGGTGTGGTGTGTCATTTACTCAGGTGTACTTCCTTCTCTTGAAATGGAAAGCATCTCTCTGTTACAGCGCCTATCCCCAAACTGGCCTTAGCTTCCAGCTACAATCTGACTCCCGTGCAGGAAACCTCACCCTTTCCACTTCCCAGGCCTTGGTTTTGGTTCTCTGAGTGTGATGATACCTCTTTTCTACATTTACCTGCTCTGCCACCCACCTTCTGAGGGGCTGAGAAAAGGTACTCCCAACCTGTCTGGGAGCCCAACAGGCTCTAAGATAGGCCTGGTTGTCACCCCTGCTGGGCATCAGAGCATTAAGGGCCTTGGTTGATCTGCTGTGAAGCAGTAGACACAGAGTTAGGATGCAGACCCATATGTCTCTATGGTTTGAGGGTTGTTATGGCTTATGTCTAGACCCACTCCCCAAGCTTCATACGCTATAGTGGGACTTTGGGGAGGTAACTGACTCATAGGTGTGTGATACGGGATCAGTCTAATGATGGGTTTATAGCTAGGTGTGATGTTGGAAGGGGAAGCCTGGTGAGAAGATGCTGGTCATTGTGGGTGTGACCTGGAATGGTGTAGATCCCTGCCCCTCCCTTGATGGCTGCTGCTGGCCACTGCCATGCCTATAGCAAGCCTTCTCTGCTGTATCCATCTGCCATGCCACTCTGCCTTGGAGCCAGCTGACTGTGGACTGAAACCTCTACAAACTGTGAGCCAAATAAATCTTTCCCCCTTTGACTTGAGTATTGAGTATTTTGTCCCAGCAGTGAGAGGCTAACCAAGACAAGGGTGGAGGTCAGGTCCTGAGGAACACGTGGCTCAGCTGCCATGTAGGCTTTTATCACTTCTCTCCTTTGGAGGAGACAGGGGCTGTGAATCCTGTGTGCTTTGTGTGGTGCATTCTGTCTGATTTAAGGTATAGCTGCTCAGAATCAGGGGAGAGAAGCTGCTGAAGGAGGTGGGGATGTGAGCACTTGACTGCCCCCTGCTTGGGCCACGCCAGCTGGCTTGGATGGCTCCTGGGACTGATGAGCCCTGTGTTTGATCAGCCTTCAAGGGCTCCGTGCTCATATCTGAGTTGTGCCAACCCCAGCTGCTCCAACAAGCAGCCATAGCTTCTGTATCTGGGCAGGAGACCAGCTTTGTAGCGCTTGCAGTCCTGCTCTTTCTGGACTCCACAGAACCTTGGGCCGGCAGGACCACCTTTCTCAGGGCCCAGGCCCAGGCAGCACACAGAGGAGATGTGTTTTTGTTCAGTGAACGGATGAGAGGAGATCATCACTGTCTCATGGAGCAGACACTGCCCCACACTTGGTTGCTGCCTCACCCTCTGAGAGGGAGTTAATATCAGTATCACGGTAGTAATTCTAAGTGTGTCTCTTCTCCCACTGTTGTCCAAAGCAGTTAGTCATCCTTGCAGACTCGCTTGGATATAATGAGGCCTTGTCACCCGCTGTCTGTGTGAGTTACACTGTTCCTGAGCTATTGGGATACCAGCAAGGCCAGTGGCAGGTGTGTGAGATTCATGATGCTGGGACATGCATCTGTGCATCCCATGGTATGGGTGATGAGGTAAGCAGTGGCTGCTGCCTTTGTGCGCAAGCTCCCTGTACTTGAATCCTGGCCCTATCTCCAAGGAGATTTTGTTCTCAGACAGTTTTTAAAATTGCTGTTTCCATGCCTTACCTGTCAGAATGGTGGGCATGGTGGTACGTGGTTCTGTAAAGAGTGTACAGGCAGGTACCTGACACCATTGGCAAGTTGTTAGCCAGTAACTGTGGTCATCTTTGATGTCATCATAACTGTCTCAGGAACTGGTAAAGATCACTCCTAGGGGTGCTTGGGGCATAGTCCCTTGGACTCCTCAGCGGGCACCACAGGTGAGCTGGTAGTCCTGTGTGTGTGTAGCCAGTGGCGATGGTCAGGGGTTGGGTTATAGGTATATGTCAAAGGTAGAGATGGTGGAATTTTGTATGGCAGATTTGGTGGGCAGAGGAAAAAGTGAGCAGTGACCTGGTTGGCCTGGAGCTGGTCTGGACTGCTTCCCATAGCTGGATTCCCTACCAAGTCTCCTGCTTGTCCCAGTTGGTCACCCAAGTGGTCAGGGCTGCAGATGACAAAGCCTTGCCATGTCCATTTGGCATTTGGTTCCTCATAATGTAAGTGAACCTTGGCAGAAGATGTCGAATCAATCCTGTCTGATGGGTCATCTGTATCTGTCCTTGGTGGCAGCCCTACAGTGCATGTTTCAGCATTGTAACAGGCCTACTTATTGTTAGCTTTGCACCTGTCATGTGTGGCACAGGCCAGACTGGGTGTCATGAAGGTGAAGAGAAGTACTGTTGTGCATCCCTGTGTGTTAAGCCCCACCAGCCTGCTGTGCAGGCCCAGAGGAGCACCTAGTAAAGCAGGAACTTTCTGTCTCCAAAACGTGGGAAGGGAGAGACTCCAGCAAACTCGGATTTTCTTTCCACTGACTTGATTACACTGACATCCCTGTGTTGGCTGTCTGCTGCATTCCTTGTAGAGTCTGGGAGGTATAGCCTTCTGTCTGTACCCCTAGATTCTTGCTTCTGTGTAATGGTCACGAACAGTTACCCTTGCATTTCTGATGTCCATCCCCTTTTGTTGTTTTATTTTTGAGACAAGGTCTTGCTATATATTTCAGCTTGGACTTAAACTCACTGTGTAGCCCAAGCTGGCCTCAGACTTGCAGTGAGCTTCCTACCTCAGCCTCCTAAGTTCTGGGCTTACCGGTGTGTTGCACCACACTGGCTTGCGGCCACTCTTTTCTACCTTTTCGTGCTGTACCACTCACCTTCCATGCTTCTTTGTCTCAGGAGCCTTCAGGAGCTCAGAGTTAGCATCTGGACAAGTACATGTTTCCCAGTCCCCCAAGAGACTCCTGCACCAACCAGCTACTGTGCCCTCCTCCTAGGGCACTCTGCTCTCAGCATATCTCCTGGGCCACAACACAGTGGAGACCTTTTTGGTCACTTTGCTCGCTATAGCCACAAAATATCTGACATCTCATTGTCCTGTGATCTCCGACCTTGATTGCTTATCCCTGTGCTTTCCTGGCCTGTTAGCACTGACCTGTTCTGAAACATGCTAAGCCTGTTGGGGCTTCTGCCCTTGTTGACCTTTGTGGGATGTCTGTTGAGATGTCAGCTTGCTAGGGTCCTTCCTGACCATGGTGAAAGAAAGCCAGGTGGCCTTCCTCCTTCCTGGCTTCAGTTGGCTTCACTGCATTTGTCAGATGTGTTTGTTTCTTTACTTATGTGTATGTGTATGTATATATATTTGTATATGTGTGTGTGTATGTGTATATGCGTGTGTATATTGTGTTTCTCCCAATTGCAGTGAGTTCAGTGAATATATGGGGACTTTTGTTTCTGTGCCCGGTGCCAGTTGAGTAAGTAAACATTTTTCTCTACTTTCCTCTGCTGCAGATTTAGGTTCTGGAGACCCAACATCCCACCCTCTGTGCCTTCTGGGTGGCACCACATATGTTCTTGGGGCCCCAGTACTCACATACCCACACCCAGAGCCATGTCACTGGAGGGGACCAAAGCAGTGGGCTCTTCATCCTATGTGATGTGGCCGTATCTTTGGTTCCAGCACAACTTGGGGATTCCTGGTCCACTGGCTCAAGTCTGCCTGTGCTTTTGGTTCTTAGCACTGGCTCTCCTTGCTTGGGACAATTGTAGCACAGGAAAACCTGTCAGCACTGTCCCCATAGCCAGCTGCAGTGGAACTGGGTCTTCTTCAGGCTGCCCATATGGTGTAGCCCTAGAGGGTACCAGCATCTGCTGCAGTGCTGGATTTGGACATGAGATGGTGCCCACAGCACTTGAAGACACTTCTGTTCTTTCCTACAGAGCCCTCCACAGCTGGCATGTTTGTAGCAAGCCTAGAAATGGTGTGGTCAGTTAGAGGGTGGGAAGTGGAGAGAACAGCAAGGCCCAGAGGTGAATGAGCATCTGTCACATGCCCCCCTCCCTAAGTTCTTTCCTGGTCAGAGCCAGTGAAGTGCAGAAGACATGGGCTAGCCAGCTTACATGGTCCCTGGAGCACATGCTGCTTGCTTGGAAGCACTATGTCCCTGTAGAGTAGCAGTCTCTTCTAGTCCAGCTCAGGCCTGGGTTGAGGTGCCCTTATGTTTCAGGTTCAGCTGTCCTGCTGCTAGGTGGAGGTCATGCTTGTGACCCCCCTCCATCCCTGAGAGAGCTGAGTACTGCTGAGCTTCTTGCCTGTGCCAGAAGGCAGCCACTGTGCCTCACAGACTGAACCATGCTGCACCTAAAGATGTCTGTTTAGGTGAGCCACAAAGTAGAGGCCCCGGACTGGCCATGGGCCCTGCAAGGACAGAAACTGGCTTGAGCCATTGTTGGCCTGCATGCAGTGAGTGGACAGCATAATTGTCCTGGTGGGTCCAGCTCTGTTGTTCCGGAAGTCAGGGTGGCCAGGGCTCAGCCTCTGCAGGGCAAGTGCCATTAGTACATCACACCTAGACCATTGCTTTGCGTGCTTCTCATTTCCATATTTAAAATTATATTTATATATTCATGGACTTTAAAATAAGCTCTTATTGTTAAGGGATGTGGAAGTGGATAAAATGTGATGTTTCCCCTTTTATTCAAGCACTGGAACAAACTTCATTTTCAAATGCAGCCACATTCAGAGTGGCTGGTACCATGGCTCCAGAGGAGAGGACCTGGGATCTAGCATCCCAAGGCTGCTTTATTGCCCTCCCTGGCTACAGCAAATCACAGTGGCCTCCTGTGTCATCCACACCCTCCAGTGGCCATGGTAGGGCCTGACACCAGAGCACTGCTCTGGGGTTTTTCTCCTGATGTGGACCTTGAATCCTGCAGGGACTCGGGGATATCTGTCATCCATGTCTCCTGTTTGTCTTCCTTTGGAAGGAAGTTTAAGCTAGATAAGGCTTACCATCTTGTAGGTGCCTAAATCAGATGCTCCACCTCTACCCCCAATAGCTGTGTCAGAGATGCCCCTGTTACTAAATGTCTCTGTCCTGGCCTTTGATGCTCATGGTTCTGCTGCTGTCCACTAGGACTCTGCGGCGGTAGCCAGCCTCCATCTGTGATCTTTTCTTTTGTGGGGAGAAACATCTGCTCCTTCTCATAGGCTCCTTCTGAGGGTTGCAGGTGAAGCCATGATCTGGGACTGCTCCAGCTGCTGTTTAGTTACCCTCTGTCCACATCTGGATACCAGTCATCTGGTGTTTTTATCAGGTAGGGATCTTTGTGGAAGACTCTGTGGACTGAGATGGGGAGGGGTGGCTTTGTGAGGAAGGGGCATCTGGGGTGCCTCCAGCTTTGGGTCATGTGTGAGTTATAGATAGGTCAGGGAGCAATCAGATGTTTCAGGCCAGGAGTTGAGGGTCTGGGAACCCATGGAAACATAGCTGTGACCTCCTGGCCAGTGGCAGGCACCCCAGGATCCGAGCAGTAGGCAGGGTTAGGACTGGAGAACCCAGGTGACCTCACAGAACCCAGGACATGGGAGAGGCTTCACCTGAGGATGGGTGCATCACCCCTAGGATATGAAGTTTTCAGATCGCTGGTGTATTTTTAAACATGAGATTATTTTTCTTATTTCTGAGAGGCCTTCCTTAAGTAGACCATAACACTTTGGAAGCCATAGAAGACAAATTAATAAATCTGACCTATGTTAAAATTAAAAGATGGTGTGACAAGATACTATAAACAAAGAAAAAGTCACATGGTACAGTCTGTTTTCAAGTCTTCAACATTTAGACTGAAATTGTAACCGTGGGATAGATCTGATCATAGGAGGCTGCTTTCTCTCTTTCTAAATCACAAACCTTCCCTGTGTTGTTGTGTATCCTTGGGGACAGCTTATTTAGGGTGCACTGCTGGGATCTTGTGGGACCCTGAGGTATGGCCTCTCTGCCCTTCTTCACCAGGAGGGAGCACATACTGCCCACTTTTGTCAGGGCTGGAATGCTGAGATGGGAACAGGGTATTGGCATGAAGACATGTGTGCTAGCCCTCAAACTTTCATCAGGTCCTCTGTGCAGAGACCCTTGCCCCAGCCCGTCATGCAGCGTCTCTTAATATGGACAGGTGTTCTCTTTCTGTGCTTGTCAGGACTCTGACCTCTTATAGCCGTGGATCTGTGGGCTGGGGCAAAGCGGTGGCAGCTGTGTTGGTCACGGTCAGAGGAGGGTACCTTATCACAGGCCGAGGCAACAGCTTACCCTGCTGAGTAGCCTTGGCTTGGACTTGTCAGCTTGTAGGGTGGCCATGCTATGTGGCCAGAGTTTCCGGTGCTCAGGTTGGTTCAGAGCAGGATGGAAGCTGCCAGCTGAGTCCTGCAGGTGGGAGCCAGCAGCTCCCAGAGGATGGAGTTGTTCCCATGGTGGAGCTCAGGCTAGGGCTATAACGTCTATCTGCCTTTAAGTCCTGGCAAGAGGAGCTGAAGTGCTCCAGGGTCTGTTTTAATGGCCCTCCCAGATTCTGTTCTGGTCTGTAGCCTCTTGTTGCTCTCCCGAATGTGATAGGGTCACCTGGGCCTGAGAGTCCCAAGTTAGCTCTTGCTGAGTGAGGGCGGCTTTCCTAGAAACATTCACAGCTATGAAATGCACTTGGCTTGGTGGTGATGAGTACTGCTAATGTAGCAGATTTTCTTTTTGTTGTGATGGAAAAGCTAATTTCCTATTACTTGTCAAATAGTTCCATCTTATAATTAAATAATAAACTAAAATCTTGCTTGCTAAGATTAGGAGCAAGATTGTCCTCTCTTACCACTTCTCCTATTCCCTGTCATGTGGTAAGTCCCACCTGAGGTGTCAGGAAGAGGAAGTAAAAAGCACACAAGTTGGGAAGGTTGAAATAAAACTGTTTCTCTTCCCAGATAACACGACTGCTTATGCGGAAAATCCCAGAGAGTCAACAAACAGCTTATAGAACTAGCACATGCCTCAGGCTGTGGAGCAGTGATCAAGGTTACAGCACACAAAGTTAGGTCAAGGTCAGCTGCTTTCCAGTGGACCAGTAGTGCATAGTTGGGGCTTAAAGTCACAATGCGGTACCTTTTATGCTAACACCAAAAAGAACTTGGATACGGATAAATGCCTGGCCTATATGAGGAAAATTATAAAACTGATTTTAAAAAATCAAGATCTAAGTTTTTGGAGAGATAGTTCATGTTCATGGGTAGGAAGACTGAACGCCATGGGGCAGTTGGCAACTTTTCAACTCGTTCTATAGAGGTGTCAGGAAGAGGAAGTAAGTCACCTTTGGCAGCAGATTCTAAAGCTATTATGGGCAAGCAAGAGACCTAAAGTGACCATTGTGTCCTTAGGAGAAAGAAGTTGGAGGACTGACAGTGCCCCCCAGCAGGCTGGATACAAGGTGTCATCCAGGTATTGTGCTGTGGTAGGAGATAGATGGGTACATGGGACAGAACAAAGAGCCAGAAGTAGACCCCCAGACATATTCAGCTGAAGTGGCTGGCAGACCAGAGCCCATTCATGGGGCAGATGGGGGGAAAAAGTCTGAAAGAAATGGTGCTGGAACACTGGAAAGAAACTAGATGTAGACCTCATGTTGTTCATGAAAAGGACTGCAGAAGGCCTTGCTTAATAGTCTGTGACCTGAAGGTAAAACATAAAACTTTAAAACTCCTAGGAGGTACACAGGAGAAAATGTAGTTGAGCTTCAGTTTGATGATAACTGTGGATTTTGGGGGGTTTTTTTGAGACAGGGTCTTAGTATATAGTTGAACATGGCTTTGAACTCACCATGTAGCCCAGGATGGCCTTGAACTGATGATATTTTTCATCCTTCAGTCTCCTGAGTGCTGGGATTACAGGCGTGCACCACCATACCTGGCTTGGTGATGACTTTTAATATATGATACTAAAGACATGATCCATGAAAGAAAGAATTGATAAATTTGTTTTCATTAAAATTAAAAATTTCTGTACTGTATAAGACACTGTTAGGAGAATAAAAAAAGAAGCCACAGGCTCAGAGAAAGTATTTGTAAATGACATGTCTCATAAAGGACTATTATACAAAGCATACAAGAAACTTGAAATTCAGGAATGACAATGCAGATGGATAAATAGTAAGAGATATGAGTAGATACCTCACCAGAGGAGACAAACAGAGGGCAGATAGGATGGTATTGCATGCCCTCAGGGCATCGCAAATTAAAAGGATACAGTGTTGTGTACTTATTATAATTGGTCAAAATCCAGAACACTGATCAAACCAAACACTGGTCAAGATGTAGATAAATGAGAACTCCTGTTCATTGCTAGTGGGAATGCAGAAAGGGACACTTAGTCTGGAAGGTTGTTTGGCAGTTTCTGTACCACTAAATATGCTTTTACCATATTATTGAGCAGAATTACGTTATGAAATTTATTTGAATGAGTTGAAAACTTAAGTTCGTGGAGAAACCTGCACACAGTGTTTATAATAGCTTTATTTATGGCAGTTGAACCTTGGAAGTAATCAAGATGTCCTTCAGTAGGTGAATGGATAAATAAACTGTGATACATCTAGACAGTAGAATATTGTTCAGTGCTAAAAAGAAATGAGCCATTAAACCATGAAAAGACACCAAGGAATCTTAAATACATATTACTAAGTAGAAAAGAAAAGCACCTGAAAAGCCTACATACTATATCATTTCTGCTATAGGACATTCTGGAAAACACTGAAGTATGGAACAGTAAAAGATCTAGATTGTCAGGCATTGTGGGTAGGGGAAACGAATGGAATGAATGTCAATCTCTGAACTTTAAGAATATAGGAGTTTTAGAGCACTGAAACTTTTGCAATACTGTACTGAGTGCATGTACTGTACATTGGCCAGACCCAGTATATAACACAAAAAGTAGAGCATAACATAATCTATAAATAAATAACAGCAAGCCCATGTTAGCTCAAGAACCATACCAAAGCCAGGGATCACAAATGGGAGACACTGGCTAGGTACGAAAGGGTATGTGAGAAATATATAATTTCTGTTCAGCTTTTTAGTAATCCTAAAACTGCTCTAACCAATAATGTCTGTTAAATTACCACATCAAGTGAGGCTAGAGAAAGTGAGGCAAAGGTTAGTTTCCTGAGATGGACACTGACAGGTGGTCTTTTTTTCTGGAATCTGGGGAACATGATGGACCCATAGAGGAGGGAGAAGCTGTTCTGAGTGGCCAGTGTGTGGTCAGTTCTGGTGCTGAGACATCCGCCAGTCCCTAGCCGCACTAGTCATGTGGGTGAGGAGCGCTGGCTTATGTGGCTGCAGCAGATCCCTCTTGTGACCTGAGTGACAGAGGTGAGGAGTAGTAACACTGTGCACTCCCAGCCAGAAACCAGGTGGGAGATCAAGCAAGGCTGTCCGGTGTACAGGGTTGCCTGAGAGGCACATCACCTGACCCCTGCCAGGCCAAGGGCAAGGTCCAGGCAGCACACTGTGGGAACATGCCTGAGGACCTTGGGAGGGTGCTGGCAGTGCTAGGGGACTATTCCCTGGGATGGTGGCTTAGCATAGAAGGAGAAGTGCTACTTTGAATTTTAAATTGGTTTAAATTCCTTCCATTTAATAGTCTCCTTGTCTGTTTCTGTTGGAGAGCCAAGGGTGTTTAGTGTTCTCTCATTTCTATGCTCTGCTAATTTTACTGCCTTTCCATATTTTCTTGCCATAAATGTAACAGGTTTTATTATGGTTAAACCATTTTTAATACAGCCTCTCATAAAGAAACTAGAGAAGTGAGGGGCTTGTGCTTTTCCAGACCTTGGAACTCTCATCCCATCCATTTTAAGCATTTGGGCCAGGATGCCCTGGAGCATTCTGGGAATGTCCCTGTCCTGTTGTCCCCTGGCCCTGTCAGTGTTTTCATTTAGGAATACTCATTAGATACATAGCGTCCTAGGGAAGAGCCTCGGAGCCCCAAGAAGGGCTAAGTGTTTCTTAATCCAGGGAAGTGAACATATCAGGATTAACAGTTCCAGGCTGCCCAAGTGGGGGTTTCTTCCATGTGTGTTGAGTTTTTTGTCTCAAGGTTTCCTATTCAGGCCTCTTTCTGGAGTTATCCTAAGCTCTGCTGGCTGAGAGATACATTTACTGCTTGTGGGAACATGGAAGATGCATGGGATAGAGTCAGGTTCCAGAGGCTGATGGAACCTTCACCCTGTTAGCTGTCCTGCACTTTGCCTGCCACGTAGCCTCCAGCAGCCTGTGGATATAGTAATGGCACAGCAGAGCCACCAGCAGTGAGGGCCTTGGGAAGGGGTAGGCGATCCGCCTAGTGCTGGATCTCAGCCTTAGAGTCTGATGGGCTTGGAGGCTAGCTTACACACACACACACACACACACACACACACACACACACACACACACACAGAGAGACAGTTCCCTTGGGATCTTGGGCATTAAATTTTGTCCCCCACTTTGTGTGGAGACAGGTCTCCTGACATTGAGAAGGAGCTTCCAAGGCTGGCAGGTTGTGGGCAGGTGTCATTTCCTCTGTGGACTATCGCAGGACTCACCCCTCCCAAAGGGAAGTATTTCTTCCCCCATGTCTAGAGGAAGGCAGCTTTTAGGCCTTGTCAGGGCTGGCCTGGCAGCGGGTCTCTGAGGATGCTGAGTCCTTCTATGCCTGTCGACTTGCTGCTTGCCTGTCTGCCCGTCTGATGGGCATGGCCATGAGGAGCTCGGTCCTATGCAGACAGGACCCTGGGGAGCCTCTGGGGCCTGCGTGCAAGAATAACTATGCTTGTTTTCCTGACCTGCGGGCTGAGGAGAGCAACCACCGTGTCCAGCCCCATGTCTGTCTTGTTCTTTCTCTCAGCCTGGAAATCATGGTTTGTCTGCCACCTTCCTTCAGATGGTGGTCTCTGGAGGGACAGATGAAAGGATCTGCTAAGGGCTCCATGTCTGAGGTTTTGTGTGCAGCTGGGCTGAAAAGCACTGGTTTCCTTTAGCATCCTTGTTGCTGGCAGGTGATGTGTTCAGATGGACAAAGGAAGGATGTTGCCAGGCAGCAGCAGTGTTGACAGGGAGCCTAGCAGAGCCTTTGGAAACAATGGCTGACTTGTTGGTGTGGCCTAGACCCACAGAGATAAACCTCTTCCTTCCACATTTGTTACAATATACGGAGCACTCTTGGAGGGCTTTGGCCTTTCCTGCAGTGGCAGGGATAACTTTCCCAGGCCCTTTACATGTTTTTCCTACTCTTCCACCTCCTGGCTGGCCCAGTCTGACACCTGTAGGTGTGGGTCATCTCTGAGGGTCTTATGAGGATCACTGCTGCAGTGCTGCTCCAGTCCCAACTCTGTTCAGCATTGTGCTGAGGGTACATTGGCTGAGGTTGAAAGCTCTGGACATAAGTTCAAGTCTTCTCTGCAGGGGCCCTCACCTTATTCCTATGGAACTCTCCCCTGAAGCCTTGTGTGATGTGGTTGGTGTGTGCTGGGTATTTTGCTTTCTCCTTTGCAATCCATATGTTCTTTAGCACACTGTTAAGAGAGGAAGCCTCCCCTACCCACCGACCACCCTCCCCCTTGGATTTCCTTCTCTTGACTGGCATGTGAAGGAGAGTGCAGTCCTTAACAAAGTGATCCGTTCCTGTGTGGAGGTGAATTTTGCTTCTAGGCCCTGGGAAAGCCAGAGGTTTGAGGAACTACGGGGTGTCCCACTGATCTGGGAGAGGCCAGAACCAGCCTTGACACCTACTTCCTGAGTTGGGAAGACAGAGAGAGGACTTTCAGAGGCAAGTCACCTGACCTGTGGCAGAGGGGATTGATCTCAGTGACCTTGCCTAGCGGGTCCTGCCTACACTGACCCTGTGCCTGTATGATCTTCCCTGGGGGGCTGAGGTCCAAGCCAGACCTTCAGCCCTCTGGCAAAATGATCAGGGTTTATGGCTCTGATTCTCAGATGGGCCTGGGGGAGTCATGCCTGGTATGCTGTCAAGGACCCCCAATGAGCTAGCTGCTCCCGGCAGAGGTATCTGTCTTCTAGAGATAGATCTCCCAAAGGCCCATTTTCTGAAACAGCCTCCTTATCCTGTGCTTTCTGTGACTGCTTTGCTGATGAGTGGCCTGTTTTATGGGTTTCTCATCTGCCTGGTCCTCCGTGAAGGTCTAGCCTCCCTGGCCTGCGTTGGTGCGCCTGGGCTGCATACCAGTAGTAGGCTGCCAGGTTTGGAACAAAGCTATTTGGTGCGATGAGAAGTGACTGAGCAGCTGACGACAAACGCAGTTCAGTGACAGAAATGTAAAATAATTAGTCTGGGATCAGAGAACTATGAAGAGTGTGCTCAGAATGGAATAATCATCTGGCTTCACAAAAGCCAATTTGATTTGGAAATAATCTGGGGCAGTGGCTTCAATAGCTGGTGGAATATACAATGGTAGAGGAGCATAATCCAGACACTGGATTTATGACAAATGAGAGCATCTTCCACGTGGGGCTGTGACAAGTGGGTAGGACTTAGAAACCCTCCCATGGATTGAGAGCCTGCTGCACCAGCACTTTGTATTGACTTGCCTGTTCCTCAGTGGCTCTGGAGGTTGGCAGTGCTCCTTGAGCTCAGGCAGAGGCAGGTCTGTTGTCCAAGACTATGTGGCTGATGGTTAGACTTGGTGTTGACTGGCACCCGGGCTATGCATTCTCCCTTGTTCCTGCAGCATGCACATGTGGACAGTGGGCTCTTGAGTGGCCAGCTTCCTCAGGCTTCATTGTCCCAAAGGCCTTTTCTGCTGACCTTCACTGGGCATTGGGCACTGTCCAGCATTTCCCTGGTGTAGAGTGGGCTTTGTAGTGTACGGTTGTGGAACAGGTGTTCCCTGTGGCCCTCTCGCTGTTCATGGCTCTAGGTTCCTTCTCCCAGACTGTGACTGTGAACTCTTTCTTTCCTCAGTTGTGGCAGTGCTGAGCAGGGTTCATCCATGACCCTTCCAGGCTCTCCTGCCCTGGGCCTTGGCCCCCGTGGCAGGGGAGGCCTCAGAAACTGCTTCATGCTTACCTCCCCAGGCCTCATTTTGTTGTCTTATGTGCTCCACCCACAGGGGTTTCCTATAGCTACCTAGGTGGCTCTCTCTTGTTCCTGACAGCTTTAGAACATCTGCTGGTGCATTGCAGCTATGGAGAGTAGAAATGGCCCTACCCCTCTTAGCTGCATAGGGCCAGGGACTCTCTTTGGCACGAGGGAATCTGTCCAGTGAGAGCACCATATTCTCTCTCTGGTTAGAGTCTAACCATTCTCTCTCTCTCTCTCTCTCTCTCTCTCTCTCTCTCTCTCTCTCTCTCTCTCTGTGTTGTTGTTGTTGTTGTGCTCTTCTGTAGGCAAGGCGCTTGGGGAAGTGCTTCTTCACTGGCTCTTGGGTATCATTCCTCATCCCAGTCTGGTTCTTGGCTCTCACCCACTCTCACTGTTGTCTGAAATGCTCTGTTAGGTACACAAGAACATCAGTATAACCCACTTTGCCAGGCAGGGTGAAGTTGGTTATTTGTTCTAAGGTCTGTGGTTTCTAAGGAAGCCCACCTGACCAAGCACAGTGGCTCAACATTGGGCTGATGATGTCTTAAAAATGGCCTGTGTGCCTCCCACATTGCTTCCTGCAGAAGGAACTTATTAAATCTTAAGTTGTCCTGAGTCTCTCATGACTCAAATTTTTAGAGCACAGTGTCCCTATGTGTGCTTAACACAGGATCCTGCTGTGTGCTTGTTGCTGCTTGCTCAGTCAGGGTGCCATTGTTCTCTCTACTCCTCCCCCCTGCCAGAGAAGACAATAGTCTTGGGCTATGTGCTGGGGGCAGGGAGGGTGTCCTAGCCCTGGAGCTTGTGCCTAGTGAGCAGGAATACACATCTGCTTCTGTGAGTACTTACATCATCATTTAGAAATTGAAGCTGCTCATTTCCTAATCCTTTTAGGTTGAGTTCAGTGGCCTGGGACCTCTGGGTGACATGTTGTAGGAATTTCCATTGGGTCTGTGTAGTAGGCCTCTGCTTGGGTCTATTCTTGGTTTCCATCATGATATCCTGCTATCACTGTGCTAGGTCATTGTCTGCTATGTTGTGGCCAGAAGTGCTATTGAGGCCTGTGCCTGGGTTATGTTACTGTGCTCCAGCTGCAGCTGCCCTCTCAGCAGGTACACTCTGGACAGGACAAGGGTATCTTCCCTTGTCCCGAGACTTGCTGATTGCCGCCTGCTTTTCTTCTGCAGCTCTATAAATGTCAGGTGGCAAAGGGATGGTGGGCCGCACACTAATTGGCTGTTCTCTTAGAAGCTGGGAGCTGGCTTGCTTTTTAGATGCTTTGAGCTGTCTTTCCAGGTAGTCTTTTCCTGAGATTCTAAAGCTGGACAAATGTCAGGAGTCTTTCTTAATATTATCTCCTTCATCTTTTTTCAAAAGACCCCAGGAGGCTGTCACTATAGACAAAGGCAGCTCAGTCCAGACTTGAGATAGTTCTGAGAACTTATGCTGCTGGGCTTCTGGCTCCTCCTGAATATATACTTCCTTGTCCACTGGGGGAGAGGCCCAGCAGCTAGCCATCATTCCTTGTCGGAACATTTAGCAATCTCAAGTCTTCCTGTTGACAGCCAGGTGCTTCTGACAGGGTGTGGATCAAGTGAGCAAGAGTGGCCCCAGTGCTCATTCAGATGAATGAGAACTCATAATCAGAGGCCATTTGAAAACCTGTCCTAGCCAGGTGTATGCCTGCAATCCCAGCTGCTAGGGAGGCTGAGGCAGAAGGTTCTCAAGTTTAAGGCCCTTCTGGGCAACTTAGAAAGAGTCTGTCTCAAAACATAGAAAGGACAACTATGTAATTCAATGACGGGTGATTTGCCTAGCATATATGTTACCCAGGGTGGGCTAGAACTTTGGGTTCTCCCTTCTCAGCCTCCAGGGTAGCTGAGGTGTGTTGCACTGCCTGGCTCTGTTTCCTTGTTTGTATTTATACTGTTTGCTAAACTCAGAGGGCCTTTGGAGTCCTGGCCTCCTGGACTTGAAAGAGAAGAAGGGGCCATTGGCAGTCCCTGGAGTCCTCCTGTCAGAATTGTCTAGGGTCCCTGACACTGCTTGCCCCACATGCATCATCTGTGGGCTTACGTCTGTGCATTGCTGCTGGCTGGGGTTGACCAGGAGTTTGAGAGCAGAGATGAGGGATGCTGTTACTGCAAGCCCCTGTGAGGATCCAGGCTTGACTGTCTGCAACTTGTGGAAGGAATCCTCAGTCCTGGGTGAGAGGTCCCTTATGTTTTCTGTTGTACTTGCCAATAAGAGGGGCTAATGCAGACCCTTAGGGGACCACCTAGAACCAGTTGTGCTGCTCTTTCAGCTGAGTTTTGGCTCCACCCTAATGAAAGGTAGACTGGAGGAAGATGAGGACAGGAGTTGAGTGGAGTTAAGGACAAGAACTGTTCCAGTTGAATGGGTACTTGGCTCCCAGGGGCTGTTTGAATCACTCAGATTTGGAATATCCTGAGTGAGTTCAGCAGTGCCTGTGTTCTGGGTTGCTCGGAGCCTTCCCCTGGGCCCCTGGGGCTGCATACCTGGCCACCAAGCCCTGTTGCTACAGGCATATCTTGGGTCACTGTGCTCCCACCGTGCGTCTTCCTCCTCCCAGGCCGTGAGCAAGCCTTTGTGCCTTAATGGAAGGCCTTGCAGGGCACCAGCTTTTTGGAAGTAACTAAAAAGCTCTTGCCAGAGAGACAAAGGTTGCTGACTAATTGGTGGCTTTATTTATGCATTTCTGGGCTTGAATGGTAAACAGCTTTGATTCCTTGGCACAGCGGGAACAGGTTGGGAGGCATTTGCCTGATTGATTCCTTACCTGCAGGGGCGCACGCAGAAGGGAGCCTATCGATTTGGCACTGCTTGCCGAACCCACTCTGAAGTAGGCTTAATTGCCTCAAGACTGGCTTCCTTGTCCCAAGGTCCCATCAGTCTTTGCGTGGAGGTGTTGCCTGCTAAAGTTTCTCCCCCTGCCCAGGACAAAAGTCTTTCTGGCATATAGCTTTGTAGTCAGATACCTCCAGGGTGCTATCTGTTCCCTGTATTTCAAAGTCCAGACCCACTAGGCCCACAAGGTGGATTCCTGGTGATCAGAGAGAAAAGTACAACCTTGACAACCCTGCAGGCATGGAGTGTGTTGGGGGTTGCTTTCAGTCACAGACAGCCAGGAACTGGCCACACCCTCTGCCTCTAGCTACTGTCATCCTTTTCTGCAGGAGCCACAGGGTTCTTTGGGGCTCCTGTAAATTGAGTTTCATTTTGGCCTTTAGTTTGCTGAGCTTTCATATTGTCCCATGGGCCAGTTTCTGCTGCAGATGGACAGGCATTCTGTCTGTCTCTCTTCTCATGTGTCCATCCCAATGCCCATGAATGGGATGGGCACACCCTAATAGCAGAGTGCAGGGGGCCCTAGGCAAGAGCCACTTTCCACCATGTCTTCATTGGTGGGTGTGATGCTCAGGCACTTGAACATCTGAGCATCTTGCCCTGTGCTGGTGCGTTTGTGGTGGCCCACTGACTGGCCCTGCTGTCTCCTGACCCTGGTGCTGTTACTTGGCTGGCATCCATGTCTGTGCCTCCTCCTTCAGGGCCCTGGGCTCTGTCATTTCTCTCTTGTATCAGACTGAACAACATAGGGTCAGTTCAGGACTTGGTGATTAGATATTTTAAGTGACAGTTATCAAAGCACTAGAAGTTATCATTTAAATGATTCTGAGGTGTAAAGACTGTGATATGGGTGAGTGGATATGTCCCCAGTGAATAGCTTAGGCTGTCACTTAGCCTGCACCTCCCTCTCTCCCTGCTGGGCATAGAACTTGCTCACCATTGTGTACCTGTGGAGGTGACACTGCTTTGTGTGCATAAGGTAGCTCAGGAGCTGCATGTTGGAGCTGGCACTTTTACCTCATGGTAGATTTGTGGAGCTGGGACAAGGACAGCCTTGGTGTCCTCTTTCCTCATCTCAATTATGTCTGGGAGGAGCAGCTTAGGATACTCAGATACAGTCTGATGTTGGTGTATTTCTGCTCTTTTTTTGGTTGGATTTTAAAACAGTCCCCTTAGCCCTGATTGAGGTGAAGAGCAGCATGAACTGGTGCTATCTGTCCCTGTCCCTCCAGCCTTTCCACTAGAATGATCACTGGTTATCTTCCCTTGTGTGTCTGTGGCTTTCCTGCTGCTCCCTCAGGTGACTCTCCATGCACACCTGTTCCCCTCCCTGTCTATGTAGTTGTGTCTGCCTATGATGGCTCTGCTTTTGCCTGTAGATTGCCAGGCATGAGTGCAAGCAGGACCAGGCAGTGGTCTTTTTGATGGGGCTGCAGGGTCCAGTGATGGAGGTGGACAGAGGTGTTCCTTATATTTTGACACAGTATCACTCTGTGATGTTCTCCCCCCTACCTCAGCCTCTTCCAGGGGACCCCAGGTCTTTGTGGCTGTCCTCCTGCCACTATTGCTGTGGTGTTGTGGCTGATGTCCTTGGCCTGAGAAGCTTCCTGATGGTGGCAGGTCTAGGACTGTTCTAATCCATGATATAGTCCTGCTCTCACATCATCTGTAGCTCATGGTCTCTCACCTTAACAGGTAGGTCAGTGTGCTTGTTAATGAGACACCCACACAGAGCTGGAAAACTGTCTGTGTGAACAAGGCTCCAGCAGGGTGTGCTCCTCTGCTGTGTGCACTGACACACAGTCTGTGAACAGCTTCTTCTTGTCCCGGTTGCTGTCTCAATGAGCTGCTAGGGACCTGACAGTACAAGTATTACATGTCAGGTCAGGGATATGCTGCAGGTCCCTTCCACTATGCCTAGGCTTGCACCTAACATGGAAGTGGAAGCTGCTCACAGGGATTTAGCTCATGGAGATCTCAGGATTATGTAATCCAGTTCTGTCCCATGAGTGGCACCACCAAGCTGTGTCCTTAGAGCCTAGTGTTTGAAGTCTCCATGAAGCTGTGCACAAATGTCCCCACTGTTGCTGTGATTGGGCCTTCCTGTGAAGACCTCTGACATGGCACGTTCTGTGAACCCATGTCTATGCCTGTAGAGTCTGTGTGGTTACTCCAGTCCCAAGCTCCTCTCTCCAAGGGGGCTGAAGTGCCACAGGCAGGGTAATGGGGCTGTCTAGTTTTCCTGGCTGAGCTTCATCAGGTTGGTATCTGTGTCTGACACATTTCAGGTGATGTGGCCCATGAATGGGAGAAGCCCTTCCCTCTCTGTCCAAGGAGACTGCGCAGACCTAGTGCTCTCCTGAAGCATTGGGAGGCTCCTTCCTTGTGACAGGATGTCCTCTCTTCCGCTTCTGTCATCCAGTTTTGTCTTTCCAGGCCCAGACCCCCCCCCCCCTTTTTATTATTATGTATTTAGTACAGGGTCTACAGGGTCTCGATTGGACTTGTAGTGATTCTCCTGTTTTCAGCCTTCCAAATGCTAAGATTACAGGCTCATGCCACCATGCTAGTCTCAGTCATTGTCTCAATGCACCCCTGGGGGTGGGGCTGACATTCCATTTCTGAGTTCTTGGAGTAATGCTGCCAGGCCATGGTTAGTTATTAATACAGCCTAGTGTTGAGTTGTTAGGAAACAAAGCACAAGGCCCCAAGTGGAGCTCCAAGATAGTAAGGGTCCATTGATAGGAGGTGGTATGTGAGGGGATTTGGAAAACTACTATGGGAGTCTCCTCCCTGTTCCAGGAGAGGTTCATCTTGGTCTCAAGAATGGTATGTCAGCGCTTCTCACTGTCTTCATATTGTTTTTCCTTAGTTTTAAACACTTTGGAGAGGGGTTTAGATGGCCGGCCAGTGTATCAAAATCCAAGCAGCAGAGGCAGAGTGGACCCCACCTTGGGAAGGAGGCCCTTCCCATCCCCTCCTTTCAGGAGATACTGGAGTGGGAAGGTGGTATGTTAACCCTGGGGACCAGGAGCTCTTGGAAGGAGGGTGAGAATTGAAGCCAGAATGCTGGATGCCAGTGAGGACAGGAGAGGGGTGGATGGGAAGAGACCAGTATCTTTAAAGCTCCAAGGACAATGTGGCTGAGGGATATGGGAGCTGAGTGGAAGTAGGGTTGGAAGCATGCTTGGGCAGTACCTTGCCTTTCGAGTGTGTTCCTGCTGAACACGGATGCCTCATAGATCTCTGACCTTTCTTTTCTGACTCTGGTTGAGTCAGGTAGGGTCTGAGCTTGAGTGTGTGTTGTTCTTATGGTATCAGCCAAGAGGGCTGTCTAGAGCTAAGAAACAAAGAGCCATTTCTGATGGCATCTTCCAGAGTGTCATTGAAATGTATGCACCCCAGGAGACAGACCTGTGGAACCGGAGGATGAGGACAGCTCCCATTTGCTGCCCCTTGTTGTATGTGCCTTAGTCAGAGCCTGATGGTGGATGGAACATCCAGGGATCCATAACTGGCATTATGGCCTGTGACCCTGGGATCTCTCATGGGGGAGGGTTGGGAATCAAGTTGGGGGATACTCTTCAGTCTCCTCTGTTTAGTCTTCCAGATGGGGAGAATAGAGTGGGCTGGGAGGGCTTTGGAGAGAACTGTGGGAGCAAATTAAGTGCAGCAGCATGAAGCCAAGGCTGCCTGGTGTGAACCTGCTCGCTTTGTGCAAATATCACTCAGCCAAGAGGAATGGGCTGCACCGGGTTGCAGTACAGTACAGCGGGCCTTCTCAGCATGGTGTGTGTAAAGCAGCTTATGCATGGTTGCTGTTCCCTCAGCTTGGTGGCTTTGACAAATGCAGGCAGCTGGATACCAGAGAGGCTGGGCCCCACTGATGAGCCTCTAAGCCCCAGTTCTGTGTGGAGGTGAGGAGGGATGGGATGCATCCTGGAGGAAGCCATTCTCCAGGTGTAGGTTACCCAGCCTTGGATACTAAGAACAGACTTCCAGCATGAAATGAGACATGGGTTTAGGAGGGGAGCACTAAGCCTGTGCAGCCTCATTCAGAATGTAGGTGATCTGGCGAAGGTGGTCTGGCGTAGGTGCTCCTTTCTGTGCTCCTCCTTTGGCCCCATTGCATCCGCCTCTTAGAGTACCTGGTGTGTCACATGCCACTGTTCTCCTGCCAAGGCTGCTCATTCTCAGGCTACCGGTTCCCTCAGACATAACTGGGCACAGAGTTTGTGTCTGGCTACTGTTGCTGGCCAACCACCTATAGGCCCAGGAGCTGCATTTTCCCCCATTGACTTGGTAGTGAGTGCTGAGCTGTAGCATGGTGGTCTTTGTCTGGTAATCCCTATGATGGAGTGCAGTGTGTGTCATGTGGAGGGGCTGTGCCAGTGGCTTGCTCTGTGAGCCCTTCCTCTATCTCTGTGTATGTATGGGGGTGGGGGTGTTTCCTCTAGTGTTCAGCTCCAGCCATGGTGAACAGCCAGTGATGCCACGCCATACTCCTGAGTCTGATCCTGGGTCCCAGGAGATTTGTTCCTTCTGTGGTGGCAGTGCCTCTATGCCCACCTAGCCTCTGTGGAAATTCTTCTGGAAGCTGGTACAGCAAGATCTATCTAGAGGCCAGGTGTTTGGGTCTCTTCCGCTTGACATCTGGGTCTTTTTTTAAAAAATGAATTTGGTACATTATGCAGCTTGGACTTATATTAATCCTCCTGTTTTCAGCCTTGCCAGCACTGGGATTATAGGTGTGCACCACCACACTTGGTCTCAGTGGCCACCAGCTCAGCGTGCCTGGGGATGGGGCTGTTGTGGCATGCATTACCAGGAATTGAAGCCCAGTCCCTGTGCTTGCCTAAGCAGGTGCTTAGTCCGCTGAGCTATCTTGCTGGCCTGCAAATGGGTCCTTAGTGGAAGCCCAGGTCTGCCTGTTGATCTAAGAAGGTATAAGGAGTAGATAGGTCGGGTTTTGTGGGGCAGGTAGTCTTTGTCATTAAAACTTAGGGTAGCCACTGAAGCACAAAAATGGCTACAGCAATTGGTGTCTGAATCTTCAAGGCTGTGCAAAATGAACTTGACTTTGCCAAGCAGGCATTTCAGTCTCGGGATATGTGCTGGTCTTGCTGGTTTCTCCAGAGTGGCTTTTCCTCTCCACTGGAGCTGGACTGGACCTTCCATCATGTTCTGTTCCCAACGTCTGTGGCCTGTGGCAGATCCTAGTGTCTTTTGTGATTCAGGTAAACATGTAGACTGGCCATGTAGACAGTCCCTTGGTAGGAGTGTACCTGGCATTTCCACGTTGGAGTGAGGCTGTGCATTTTTCAGGTGGAAAACTAGGAGTGGTGCTGTGGCCTTCTCTGTAATTCTCATGCTCCAGGGTGCATTGCTAATCTCTGATGATGTTGTCTCTTGGTGAAAGAAGACCGCTGTGGGACTCCACAGTAAGGTGAGGATTCTTTTCTTTCTGATTACCAATTTCTTTGGGAAAACTCCTTGAGACTATGCAGATGTCTTGCTTCTCCTCAAAATTTCTATCAATTTTAAGTATTCCTGGTGGATTTCACTCCCAGTAATTATCATTGAGGTGTTATGTCATTTCATGTGTATTCTTGTGTATTTCGGTACTGGGGATTGAACGTAGGGGCTCATACTGTTATCTCTTCAGCCCTTATAAATTTTTTAAAACTTTGAGGCAGGGTCTGATGAATCACCATGTTGCTCAAGCTGTGCAAGACTTATGTTCCTCCTGCCTCGGCCTCTGAGAGTGCTGGAATTATAGGTGTGTGCCACCACATTTGGCATCTTCCGCATTTATTAACTAATGCGCTCACAAAAGAGACTGCCCTTTCTCTATTTATTTCTCTATTTATTTATTGTTCTATGGCAGGGACTGTTCCTGTGCCTTCAGGTTGACTCTATGTGACTCTGACCTGCCCGTATCTGTTTTGAGTTTTTTTTTGCTTTCTGATACCTAGGTCCTTCCTCAAAACTTACATTTTCAGGAAAGAAAAAAAAAGAAAAAAAGCCCCAAATTGTTTTCTTTCTCTGGCTCATAGGAAATCACTTTTCCAGGGAGCCCTGGTGTCTTTTACCAAGGAGTACTGTTTAGAACCATGGCTCTGGTGCACGGGCTCAGGGTGTAACCACAGCGTCTTGGCCTTTCAGTGGGTAGAGTAGGGGTGTGTGTGTGTATGTGTGTGTGTGTGTGTGTGTGTGAGAGAGAGAGAGAGAGAGAGAGAGAGAGAGAGAGAGAGAGACTCTTGCTCATACGCATGTCTCTCTGCTCAGTGGTAAGCATGGAGGAAGCCTGTAGCATACCCCACTCTGCATTACCCAGTGCCTCTGGGCTAGGCTCACCTTCCCCTCCTTGAGTGATTTGTGTCTGTGATACTGAGAAGCTTGCTGCCATTATAGCTGGATGTTTCCTCACTCGTCCAACTGTAGTGTAGTTATGCAGTCTCATAACTGCTGATCTGCAGCTTGTGAGAAGCCAGTTCCTGTCGAGGGTATGGTTTTGTGTGCTCCAGCCTGGGCACCCAGTTCAGGGTGGTCTTGCAGGCATCCTCTGACTCCCTAGCCTTCTCATCATGTTCCTCACTTAGAGTCTGTCTCTCAGTTTTGAGCCTTTACTCTTTGAAAGTTCACATGAGAAAAACCTACTGTTCTTGCCATGCTGTTTCTTGGAATGTTGCTCTCTCTGTTGGATATGCTGCCCTCATTCTTCAGCTTCTCCTCTCTGCATGCCTTTGGGCTCACCCTCCAACTCCCTGGGCACCATGTTCTATCTCTGCTCAGCTTTTTCCAAATTGGCTTACAAGAGGCCTCCCGGGAGAGAAAGCCTTGGGAGCTTGGTTGTTCCAGCTTGTCTTCCTGTATGGGCTTGTAAGGGGTGCTGTGCTCCATGCTGCCTGCTACCAACCATGTGGGATGTGCACAGGCTGCCTGCCCACTTGGAGGGGAAGGACACCGAGTCTCCACATGTTGGCTCTGTTGAACAGAGTAGGTGCTTAAAGTAGCACTGCTGATGAGAAATTATTGGTGTGTGTTGGGAGGAGGAGTACAACGTGTAGCCCCCAGCCCTTCAGGCTGTCCCTCCTGGAATTCTGTGCATCTCCAGTTCTCCACCAGCTGTATCATGTTTACTCTGATTCTTGGGCTTGATGATCTAATGTCAGTCACAGGGCTTTAGGTTTTTTTTTCAATCCACTTCAGTGGCCCTATGATCATTTGTCTTTCTTTCCTCTCTCAGCCCTCTACTTCGTTTACTGTAGTTCTCCTGTGACTTTAGGGGAAGATCATCCTGAGCTCATCAGAGGCATTCCCTGATAGCAAAGTAGAAGTCTTAACAGTCCTGGTAGTGAGGAATGTTGGCATCCTAATAGGGCATCAGAAGTCAGTCTGTGCAGAAGAGAGGAATGTGGGGTGCCTGAGGTCCTAACTCCTAGTGTTGATGGAACTCCTGGCTTGACTTAGCTGGGCCGTCTTTGTCTTCAGGTAGCCACACAGCAGTGAGTCTGGCATAAGGCACATACCGTAGGGACTTGGTGTGTGTGTATTTTTTGTTACTATTGCTCTTTGGCCTTTTAATTTGTTGTTCCTAAGACTTGGCCCCTATGTGCCCTGTGGACAGCATACTGAAGTTCCTATCTGCTCTGGGGAATTGCTGTGCCTTTCTTTCCTTTAGTGGTACACAGGACTTGAAGGGATGTGTGTATGGAGGGAGAAACTCAAGGACCCCATGAGCTGTTTGAATGAGAAGGTCTTAATTGTTCTATGATTCTCTCAACATTGGTGGGGCACCCTGTTTAAGGAGACAAGAATCTGGGCAGACTCATCCTTCAAGTGTGGAGCCTAACATGGGAAGCTTCCTCCCACAAATGTGGTCCAGAAACAGAATTTATTGGTAGGGCAACACATTTCAAGTTCTGAAGTATCTTAATAGTCAGAAGTGACAGGTCCTTCCACAAGGTGAGTTTCACTCAGGATAACAGGGAGATACTTGGGAGAATGCGAAAGAGGCGTTTTTCTTCCTGGGCCACATTGGAGCAACTCCTAGATAACTGCAGTCTTTGGGTTTCCCAGCAATGATGCTGACTGCGGATGGAAAGGCAGATTGTCATTGAAGTAGAGGGTGAACAGGAAGGGACATATGCTGCTGTGCCCTGAGTCACCGACTTTGGCTGTGGTCTGATGTGCCCTTTGGGCATGGCCATTGTCCCTCCCAGGAGCCCTGCAGGCAGGGTGGTCTTTGACTTCTATGTCACTTTGGTGAAGAAGGAGGAAGCATTAGGAACTTAATGTGGCCTGATGAATGGAAGTCCTGGTTGGAATTGGGCCAGGTTGAGTCAGCCTGTGTGCTGGAAAGGTGTGTAGCCTCTGGTGTCCACACTCATACTACCTGGGCTTTGAGAATTTTGTAGCTGAGTTGCAACCATGCTTGAACCCTGCTGGTGGCCTGACCTCCACCAGTGGGACAGAGGTGGATGTTGTTGCCTCTTGCAGGACTTCGAGTTGTGGGCTTAGAAAGTTCCCACATGGATGCAGCGGAATAATTAGTATCCTGTAAGATATGAATCTTAATTCCTAAATTACATATTTAGCAGATGGTCCAAAATAGCACTCGTAATGGCAACATTCAATTAGTGAGTTTAAAAAATGTATATTATTGCAGCACTCTCCATGGGTTTTATTTAGAGCTTTCTAAATATAGTGCTATAAAAACACAGAAGCGTTCAAAACTATTTAGACCCACACAGCCACAGTGGGCTCTGTGCTGAACTTCCCATGTTATCCAGAGATTACAGAGGAGTCTTTTGATTTATTCTTCAGAAACTGAAACAAAACAAAACAAAAAAAACATGTGGAGGTGGCTAGGGGTGTCCCTAGTGCCTGCAGGCCCCTTGTCTTTGTGCCTGTGAATTCTAACATGTGTACTATCCTTGCAGTGCTATTCCTAGTCCTTCTGAGTTTGATTAGCGTGGGGCCTGAGGGGGCACTAGCTTTGCTTCCCCTATGGAAAGGTTATGTGTATTCTGGCTATGTTGTGCGCCTTATAGTCATTTTCTGTGCCTAATTTTGTGTGGACCTCCGATGATCTTGACAGCCCACAGCAGGAATTCTCCCCCTGGACAGAAAGAAGCTGAGGTGTGGGAAGTTGCTCATCTGCTCGACTTTTGGGAGCCTGCTGCATTTGAGGGGGAACAGAGACAGGGTGCCAGGTGGAAGATGATGAGTGATGAAGGCCCCAGGGTAACAGCGGCCCTCTGATGGAAATCAGAGAAGTGAGACAGAGGACTTAGTGCCCAGAAGCTGTGGGTGCCTGGGGCTCTGGGCTGTGGAGCTGGTGTGTGGGCTCTGGGCCACACTGGGTGTGACTCAGGGCTTCAGGGTACCTGCCGGCTCCTAACCAAGTGTCTCCTAGGAGCATCTCTGAGACGTGTGCAGGGGCAGAGGAATGGAAGTCAGTGGGGCCAGATTCCCAGAGGCCATGGGGCTCTGGTTTGGCAGCTGCTCCTGCCAGTGTCTACCTGGGAAGGAAGCACCAGAGCTGAGCAGTCACAAGGGTGGGGGGGGGAGGGGGATTTGGTGTTGGTAGCCTGCGAAGTGACAGAAAGCCGCTGAGGCAAAGCTCCCTGGCCTGCAGGCCTGGTCCGTGGGTAGAGCAGACCTTCCTGTAATCAAGTGTTTACAGAGGAGGCTTTGTGCAGACCCTTTCTGGCTCTGTATGTTTAAACAAAGAGCTTTTTAGACCTAAACACAGATGTTCATTTGAAAATGAAAAATCAAATTACGCAGAACCAGCCTTTGAAAGTTAATGCCCTGTAGCGAGTAAAACAAAGGGAGAAAACACTGTGTGTAAATTTCACTTAAATAACTTTTTATCTTAAATAAAGTTTTAAACTAAAAAAGTGTCATTTGAAAGCCACTCATCATCCTCCCTGTCCTCCAATGGAACATCTGTGCTCATTCTGACGCGATGAAAGACTTGAATTAAACCGAGCCGTAGAGTGCTCTCTCCACCATAATTGCACCTTGTTCCCTTCTAAGACACAATGCAGGATGAAATGCCAATTAAGCTGGCATGCTGATGAGAGGGAGGCTGAATAGGGGACGGGGCGGACTGAATCCCACCAAACGGATCTGCTGTGGCCCCAACTTTGTTCTGTCTTAGTAGGAATGTCATCATACATAATGAAAATCTCTAGCACTTGCTTGTATTTTAGAATGATCTACTTTTGGGTTTTGGTCAGCAAGTTTTAAAATAGGTATTTGCTGTACACCTGGATGGGAGCTTTGTCTATCTGAACCATCTCAAGAGCTCACAAGTGCCTCAGTGTTCCAGGAGGGCTGAGGCATTGTGAATGATGCACTCCAGAGGTTTCCAGCGGTTAGTACTAGGGCTTGATCCCGCAAGTGTAAGTGCAGATCTGGGGCATCAGCTGAGAAAGCAGTGCATCACCTAGCATCATTTCCATCCATTTACCCCACCCAGACACCTTTTAATGTGAGAGAAGAAAGAAAAACCAGCAGTTTAGTATATAAACAGAAAAAAAAAAGTATGTAGAACAGGCATGTGTAAGGCCCTGGGTTCTTTCCCCAGTACCACCCAACAGAATCATGGGACATGCTATGAAAGAAGCCACTTGGGTGATATCAGGAAAACAGGATGGAGAGAGATGCTGGGGAGCAGAGCAGGGTCTCTGGGGTAGTGGCATGTGAGCAGTGGCCTCAAGAAGCTGCTGCTACTCAGCCCCACTGGAGGGCTACATTGTTACCATGCAGAGGTTGGAAGTGTGGCCAGGAATGACTTAGTTTGCTTATTAAGGGGGCAACTTGGAGAGCTAGGCTTTGGGGATAGGAAGCTGGTGTGAGTGGATATGGAATCACAGTGGGAAATCAGGGGCTGGATATGGAGGAGGGGCTCAGACTACCCCTGTGGTAACGAGGCAGAACCAGTGTCACTTTACTCTGCCCTTGGCTGATGTCTCTCTTGGGGATTTCTCCTTGCTGCCAGTTGCTCCTCTATAGAGCTTGCTAGCTCATTCTGCTTCTTCCCACAAAGAGTGAATCTGCTGGAGTGAACTTCAACTTGCTTACAGTGATCGGGTGTGTGCCTGGCCTTGTTAGAAGCTTCTTGGTCTCCTGCTGTTTCTGAGACTTTCCTGGCTGCTCAAGAAGCTGGGCCTCTTATGGTTTGAATAAAAAATGTGTGCACTTCCCAAAAGACTCTTGTGTTCAGAGATAGAGGTTTTGGAAGGTGATTAGGTCATGGGGCACTGACATCATGTTTTAGTTACTTTCTTATTTCTTTTTTTTTTTTTTAATTTTTATTTATTTATTTGTTTGCTTGTTGTGTTTGTTTGTTTGTTTGTTTATTTATTTATTTTGTGGCTGGCCCAGCCTGCCCTGGTGGTGGGGCTGGCGCAGCATGTGGTGCCGGGGGGATTGAACCGCAGTCCCTGCAGTTGCCTGAGTTTTCCTAAGCAGGCGCTTTAGACCACTGAACCTTCTCGCCGGCCCCTACTTTCTTATTTCTGAGACAAAATATCTGAAACTAAAGTTAAAGGAGGAGAAGCTTATTTCAGCTCACAGTTTTAGAGGTTTCAGTTCATAGTTTGCTGGCTCCAAAACAGGAGCATATGGCAGAGGGATGTCACAGAGGAAAAATAGTTCATGGTATGGCAGACAGGAAGGAGCAACAAGCTGCAGCCTGCCTTTAGCTTTTATATCCCATCCAGGCTGCAGCCTTTTGAGTGGTGCCACCCACACCCAGGGTAGACCTTCTGTCTTCAGTAAATTTATTTAGCCACACCCAGAGCCATGGCTATTCTAATCAGTGGACTAATTTCATACCACATACCCCTAATCCTAGTATCACATACCCTAGTTCTAACCAGCTCAATGAAACTCTTCTTCTGAGCTCATGAGGCTTGGGGTGGGTGCATCTAGATAGAAGCCTTAACACCTGGTCAGTGAGTTTGCTGATGAATTGACAGCTGAATGTGTTGTTAGGAGTTGGGTCTGGTAGAGGAATTAGCTCACTGGGAATGCAATCTAGGGGCTATGTTCTTGTCTCTGGCCTCTTCTTGTCTCTCTGACTCTCTTATGCTCTCTCTGCTTCCCCCCTGCCATATGGTGAACAGTTTTCTTCCATGCCTTTCTGCCATTATATTTCTGTCTTAGAGTCAGCCAGCTATAGAATACACCCTCCAGAACTGCGAGCCACCACAAGCCTTTCCTACTTGCCATTTATTTTGTCCCTGGAGTTAGAAGAAGCTGAGTAGCAGATACCCTGGTGCTGGCTCAGGATGCACAACTAGGCCTGAGCTGCCTCTTCTCCAAGGGTGGCATGGGCCATTCTGGTTCCACCCAGAACCTGTACTGGCCCAAGCTCCATTGCGTGGGAGGGTTTCCATCAAGAGCATTGTTGTGGGTTGTGCAGGTAACAGGCTTTCTAGATGAGCACTGTCCTCTGCTGGAGTTTGAGACTGAAGTGCTTCTTGACTTCAGGAAGGTCAGTGGCAGCCTTGCTCACTTTCTAAGGGGATCAGAGGGGCTCTCCTCTTCTAGCTTGGACTGAGGTCCTAAAGACTGCTAACAAGAGCTCCCATGTTCCAAAAGAGGGTGCTACACTTCTTATATAAGATTGCCAGGACCTGGCTTGCTGTCCTGTCTGTAGTCTGTAAGGGAAGAGGATTGCTATACCTACTTTGCCTTCTCTGCCCCTCATGAAGTTTTTACTGGGGGCAGGGAATGTACCAGGATCTCACCTGGCTGGGCAGGCACTGTTCCTAGGAGGGTTAAAGATGGATGAAAAGCTGTATGTTGGTGTGGGATGGGACAGAGGGAGGAGATATCGGCAGAGGCTGTCACCTCAGAAGTGATCAAGAGCAATGCCTTCAGGGAAGATTGGGAGGGGCAGTAGCTGTAGCACCTCTTGGAGAGACTTGGGTTGTCCTGCCTTCTGTTTGGGGCAAAGATCTAGCAGAGGTGACTATAAGTGTTATATTGTTGAGGGCCTGTGGCAAGTGCCAGGTCTGTCCAGCTGGATGCTGGACAAATATAGACTCCATCCCATCTCCCATTTACCTCCCTTTTATCACCATCAAGATACCTCCCTTGCCACCTGTCACTCCACTCCCAGTGAAACAGTGCCCTGTGTGCGGCCTCAATTGCTGCCAGGGGTCTGGCTGCAGGGCATAGCTGACTTTTCACCAGCAAACACGCCATGCCCAGTTCCTGGGGTACGATAGAGCTGTGTCCCGGGCAGTCAGCAGCTGAGGCGGGAGCCCCTATCCAGGCTGAGAGTGTGTAGTTCTCATGTGGTCTTAACCTCTGGGATGTGAGCAGTCCCTTTCCTGTGCACCCTGTAGCCCGCCTCAGTGTTTATGCGCTGTGTGGGTGGCAGAGGGCAGGCACAGGCCCAGCCTGCATGGGAATGGGAATGATTTATGTGACCCAAGTACAAGTGGTGAAGATGGGATTTAGTGGTAACACCTGTCACAGTGGAGACCTCAGGGCCTTCAGAACAAGGCACATTACTACACAGTTATAAGATAGTTACAAGCTCAGGGTAAGAATTTAACCAGGAGTGAACTCATTTGAACCGGTGAACCAGCGTGCAGGAGCTTTCTCCACAGAAGGTGAATTGCTGGCTGTCCTTGCTGCCAGCATCTCATTCCCTCTTCTATGAGCACAGCCCCTCTCCTGGGAGAAAGTGTGGTTCTACCTCACTGAGCACACAGCCGTCTCCTGGAGGCATTGGTGTGTTTGACATGTGGATCGAGGATCTGAAGCAACAGGCTTTCCATGTGCTAGACAGAGTCCCCCTGGTCTGTTAGTACATCGTCATCTTCCATGGCCCCCTCAGAGAGGAGGGTTGGAAGCTGCCATCGTATACATCTCTCATGTGGTGCCAAGAGACTGGCAGAGTCCCTCAGGCCAGTGACTCCACCTCTGCTGTGGGCCCCAGTGGGCCCCTATGGGCAGCAGTCAGACCCTGTGGACACCATTCCAGTGGTAGTCATTGCCTGGTGTGTGTTGGCTTGGGGAGCCCCTTGTTCAGGAGCTGGAGATGGAGAGCACACCTCTCACCTTCACAGAACGATGCCAGGTGCTGGCTGTGTGGTTACTGCTTGTTCTGTTCCTGGGGGGTCTCTTTATCCCTTTGGGAGAGGTGGGGCATTTTATGACATATGAGGAAAGCTAGGGGTACATAGTAGTTTCCCTAACCCATTGCATTCCTAGAGCCTGGATGTCTTCCCTTCCTTCTGCTTGGGGATGTAGGGAGACTACTTCTGCAGGGGCTCTGGCCTGTTCTGTCCCGCCCATAGAAGGGCTGTGCAGCTTGGCAGCCAGTTCACGTTGCCACTGGTTCATTGTGGCCTTCTGCAGTCTGCTGTAAATTTTCTTGACTTGGGCTTATAACTCACTCAGCCTTCAGATCCTCCAGTGGAAGACTGTGCTCAGTGTCCCTAAAGTGTGGGCCATGGTGAGCCCTTGCTTCATTCCAGGAGACCTGAATGGCACACAGAGCCTCTTGAGCATGGCTGTCACTTCCCTTTCTCCCTTGTTTTCTGTTCTCACAAATAACAGCATTAGGTGTTGCTCTAATGGCAAGCCCACGACATCCTTGCCCTCATGGAGCATCCCCTCCAGCAGTAGGCCAGCTGGGATGGGTTTCTGAGGAGCTATTAAGCCCGGGTGTGCTGTGTGGTTGAGCTGGGGATCAGGCAGGGTGAAGTACAGCACAGAAGCAGTGGATGAAGGGCCAGTCTAGGGTGCAGGGCAGGACAGAGCGGTGTTCCAGGCAGAGGGGTCAGGGCCCTGAGAGGAGCGAGTACTCAGGTTATGGGAGCTGTGCAGAGGAGATCCAACAGCCCACCCTTTGTGTGCTTGTCACCTGAGAGGAGGGTCCTGGCTACATGTTCTTGGCTTGGCTTTTGGATCCAGATAGCTAGTGAGAAAGCCAGGACTTGGGGACAGTGGTGATAGTGATAGGAGAGGTGATGGGGATGATGGTGGTGGTAATGATGTGATGGTGGATGTGATGCCTGCGCCAGATGTGTCCTGAGACCTCCTTCATGTGAGCTGATGCCAGGAATGCTCTTAGGTTCCTACCCTGCTCTCTGCTGGGCAGATCTCAGCACTTACATTAGGTAGAACTGACCGGAGGTCAGCCAGATGCTGTTATCTGCCCATCCCACAACAGAGTCAGGACTCCAGCAAGACCTTACTGACTACAACAATCCACACTCCCGGCATTGTCTATGTAGCTCACCTCTCTTTCATTTACAAAGCTCTTTCCTTCCTCCCTTCTTCCCTCCTTCCTTTAATCTCTTCCTTCCTCCTTTCTTCCTTTTCTTTCTTCCCACTCCTTCTCTCCTCCCTTTTTTTTCCCCTCTCTTCCCTTTGTGTATCCTTCCTTCCATCTTCACTGCTGAGCTACAACCCCTTTTTTATTTTGAAATAGGTTCTCACTATTTTGCTCAGTCTGGGCTTGAACTTCTGCCTCAGCCTCCAAGAGTGCTGGAATTGAAGGATGTATGACTATGCCCAACTAGCATGTATTTTTAGGTTGTTGGCACTATGCCATCATTGGTGGTCCTGAAACAGCTGTGGTCCTGCTTGCACAGAGCTGTTGGCCCAGTGGACAAGTACAATGAGCACTGTTTGCTTTGCTAAGTTGACAGAAGAAAGCATCTCTGCTTCCCATCTCTTAGTCACTGGATTCACAGCCCTCCACTAGAGGCTCCCGGAGGACACAGCTGCCTGTCTCCTGTCAGGCCGCCATGTAGGGGCCCCCTTGACAGCAGACCCTGTAGCCAAAGGAGTACATTGAAGTTGGTGTATTTAACATTCCCATAATTAGAAGGAGAATTTTCCAGTCTCTTACGACAAAGGATTATAAATCTTTTCCATTAGAAGGGAGTGAGCTTCAGAGGGTAGGGAGAACACAGTGGAAATAAATTGGCAGCACTCCCCCCTTCTCGTTGCTGATGGGAAAGTGGTTAATTAGGTAATTTTTCTCTTCCTCTGACACGTGCAAATGAGACTCCGTTAATAACCAAGCTGTTACATAAATGATAAAATTTTAACACCAATGTCAAGTTGTCAGGCATTTCTGGACAAGGAAGGTGAGCCTGGGGAGGTGCTGAGGCCCTGCCCAACCCTGCCAGGCTGGTGACTGGGGGCCCTCTGTGGCCGATGGGCTTCAATATATGCCGGCAGCTGACTCTTCCTTCCCCTCCCTGCAAATTCCTTCAGGACCAGATTTAAGAATGGTAATAAAAACTGAACAAGTTGCTCAGATGAAGTTATGATAGGTAGCCATGACCTGAGCCTCTGGCAGCCTCAGCTTCTCAGTTTCACATCACTTTCTGTCTTATTTCTGAGCATGTTGTTGGTGTCTTCAGAATGCAGGACCATGCACAGCACCTGGGCTGTGGCCCTATGTCTAAGGCCCTGTCTCCAGGGAGATGAAGAGGCCCAGGCACACTTGCTGTCCAGGGCTAGGTGGGCCACATTTGTTGTGACCCTCAGAGCAGGACTCACACACAGGTCTTACACTCAGGACATTGTCTTTCACAACCCCGTGGGAAATGAGGTTTATACTCAGAAATACCCACGGTGTACTTTTTACTTTGTGAAAAAGCTCAAATCAGAAAGGCTGCCTTCCTCTGTCACTGAGCCTCAGGGACACACAGAACTTCAGATCATGGTCCCTTGGCAGTATCAGTTCTGCTCAACCACAGGCAGCTTCCTTGTCTGTCCTCCCCACAGATAATCTGTGGTGCCTTTCTCTGACCTGTCAGCCCCTGTGAGTCATCTCTACAGTGACACTGGTTGTGGAGAGTTTGTTCCACCTTCTCATACAACAGGCTGGCTCTAAATCGTGTCCCCTAGATTGTGTTAGACTTCGTGTGACTGGGGATGAAGTGAACTCTCCCTGCCAGGAGCTGGCAGCAGCTTGAGGCAAAGCCATGTGTACCATGTGGTGCCTAGAACCCTGGGCATGTTCAGTTCTTGGCTTTTCAGAGATGAACCCTCCTTGCCCTGCTAGTGCTGTGGCAGGGCAATGTCTAGAGCAGTGCTCCAGGGCCTGTTCCAGTGGGGCTGGTAACTCGTGAGTTGGCTCTCTACCAGGAGTGGGAGTCCCTGTGTCCTGTGCCTGCAGAAAAGTGTATACCTCCTGAAGCTGGCTGATGGGCTTGAGGGAGGAGGAATGGGCCGCCCAGTCCCATCTTCTCCCAGCCTGGTATTCTTGTTTCTGTCCATAGCTCCTGTCTGGCCTCTGGGTAGGAGATGTTTTTTTTTTCATTTAGGCTCTCATATATGTATGTATGTATGTATGTATGTATGTATGTATGTATGTATGTTATGGCCAGCTCAGCCTTCCCTGGGAGGTGGCTGGAGCAGCGTGTGGTGCCAGAGATTGAACCACAGTCCCTATGGTTGCCTAAGCTTGCCCAAGCATGCACTTTAGACCACTGAACTATCTCACCGGCTCCCTGGGTGGGAGATTGTTAGTACATTAAGGGTTAGTGGCTGTTTCTTTTGCAAATCTAAAATGAAATTTCATTTTTTAAATAAAAAGAAAAATGCTGAACATTTGCAGCTGGGAGATAGCAAAGATTAGAAATGTTACTTTATCTCCTTTGCACAAAAGGAGGCAGAGGAGAGGAATCTGCCACTGTTGAATACTAATGAAGCTGGGTGGCGTGAAGCTGAGGGAAGATCACTCTCCTTCAAGAACTAGATGCGAGTGGCCAGAATTTCAAACTGTGACCAAGTGCTGAGTGACGCAGATGGGAGTGTCACTGTCGGGTGAGAGAACAGCCTGGCCTTGCCAGTTCCAGTTCCCTTGTTTCAGTGTGACCTTGGGATGTTCATTTGCAGAATAGCAACCCCTCCCCATGTATACACCTAGAAAGGAAGCAGCCCCATAGTTGTGAGGATACAGCGTATCTCTCTAGCCATGTGCTCTCGGTCCCCTGTGGTTGTCCCCGAGTCTGCCCATCATGGCAGGAGGTACCCCACTCCCTAAATATCCTATTACTTTCCTGCCACCTCCTCTGCGTGGAGTTACTGTCTGTTATCACTTTCCTGCTTTAACAAACTCATTCATCTGTGAGGTCCAGATCAAATGCCATGTTCTCTGACCCCTTTATTGGCTTTTCTTCTATTACTCCATCTCACCTTGGGCCTAATCTGGGGGAATCATCAGGCCTCTACACGGGTGGAGGATGCGCTAGTGTCATGTTTGGCCTTTGTGCCTCTTTTTCCTGCCATGGGGTGGACTACTCTTCCTTTTCTCTGTTGCTTTCCTGCAGCATGGGGGGCTACTTGATGGGGTGGCATGTCTCTGTTGGCCTGCCTGTCATGCCGCAATAATAGAATCCCTCTGAACACTGGGCATAGTCTCGTGTATTTGGTGTCTATTGTGAGCAGAGCTGTGTTCCCCACCATCTACTAGGATGGCACTTTGGACATATTTTGGGGGACAGAGATTCCCCATTAGCAAAATTCATTCTTCTGCCAACCACAGAAAGCTACTTGCCTGCATATGTGCACAGGTATGGATCATGTGTGCATGGTACATATCTGCATATATTTGTATGTACAAAGTGGCATGTTGTCACTTGTGCATCCATATATTGTTCTGTACTTGGATCAACCTCATGCAGAAACGAAGTGGAGTACATCAGTGATTGATGTCTCTTTGTGGGCAGGGCTATTGCTGGTAGTCCCTACTCCCACCCCCGCACAGGATAGGGATGAAGATTTCACAGTTTGGATTCCTGAGGCTCAGAAATGAAATGGACATGGGTGCTCTTGGCCTGGACCTGAGCCTAGGGCTGAGGGCATTGGCACCCTAGAGCTGACCTGTCCTCTGATCCCCATAGCTTGGCTCCTTAGAGAACTTGAGCTGGCAGGTTGGCCTGAAATATATGGAGGCAAGTCTCATGCTGCTGAGTCCAGCCCATAGCCCTGCCCCAGTCCTGTCCTTCCCAAGTGTCTGTGGTATCACAGCAGAATGTGAGCTGTCTGGGGAATCTCTTCAGTGGAGTTAACCTCTTCAAGTGGGTTGAATGCCCCCACAGCTCTGCCCTATACCTGGATACCCAATAAGACACAAGGGAAATGGTGCTTGCTTAGGTCATCAGACCCCAAGAGGGCAACGAATGCAGAGCTCATGAAAAAGTAGCATAAGAAAAGGCCAGAGCCAATCTTGGGTTTAGCAAGAATTTCATGTGCCTGGACTCAGATAGTCAGGCACTAGGGTGGAGACAACTGACTGCCCCATAAAAGCTTTTACAAATACCTTCTCTCTTGGGAATCATCGTCGGAAAAGCTGTTTCTCAGTGGCTGATCTCTCAGTGCCATGCTGTCCTTGTCTGGAATGTACCTAGTTTCTGAACCATTTGTCAGGCCTTTGGGCTGAGATGGCTTGTTCGTATTCACCTTGGCTAGTGAAACTTGCTTCCTCCTATTGTGGTTTGTCAGAGGTCAGGGCACAATTAAGTCATGATTGATCTTGGAGGAATTCGATGTCAGTAGCTGCGAGACATTCTGGAGTGACCCATCTTGACTGCCACATCTTGCTACCCCTTCAAGACTCTATTTCTCAATGTGTTCTCTCCTTCCTTCTCACAGAGTCTCCAGCTTTCCTCCAGGGAGACTTAGTAACCTCCTTCTGTTGCTAGCTGCCCTGATCCACGTTTTGAGATGCTAGCGAGTATCTTGTAGATTGATGGTGGTCTCCTGCTAGCTGTGGTTTTGCTGTCTTTGGTTTCATTTCCCCATGGTCACTGGGATTTGAAAACATTGGATGGAAAACTCCAGGAATACACAATTCTTAAGTTACAAGTGGAGTATTGTTCTGAGTAGTGTGAAAGAATCTGGCTGTTTCCCCCAACCCTAGGGAATGAGCTGTCATGCCCATAGCCATTTAATGTGCTATCCTCACCGGTGGGCACCATCTAGTAGCCTGGGTGATCAGATCATCTGTCACAATTCCATGTGCTTATGTTCTAGTAGCATTTATTTTACTTTCCAATGGCCTCATGGTACAAAGTGGGCAGCACATACAAGGGTCATGGTGCCGCAATTTGGATATGCCAAAGAGAGGAGCTATGTATAGTGCATCCTTTATGGGAAAGGTAGAAGTGCTGACTTTAGTAAGGAAAGAAAAAATTGTATGCTAAGCTTGCTGAGATATATGTTAAGAATAAATCTTCTGTCTGTGAATTTGTTAAAGAAATTTCTACTTAGTCACAGAGTACAGAAATTATGGCCATGTTGCATGCTAAGTGCTTAAGTTAGGGATGTAGTTCAGTCTAACACCTGCCTGGCAAGCACAAGGTCCTGAGTTCAATTCTTGGTATGAAAAACAAAATAAATTAAAAAAAAAACAACAGCAACATGCTGAGTGCTTAGTCATTTATCTCACTCATGCCCTACCCCCCAACCCCTTATCCTATCACATCATCGCCAAGATAGTCTTTTTGAGGGACAGACCACATTCATGTAACTTAGTATAGTATATATTGTTATAATCATTCCATTTTATTATTGCATATTGCTGGTGATCTCAAACTTATAAATCCTAGCAAAAGTCTGTGTAAAGGGAGAAAGCAGTATATTCAGGATTCCATACCCTATGAAGTTTAAGCTTGTGCTGAGGATCTTGTGATGTGTCCCTGCAAATAAGGGGCAGATAGGCCTTTGCACTTCTTGTCCTTTCACTCTGCCATGGTTGTCCACAGCTCTGAGGCTCCATTGTGTATCTGTGGACCTCCTTGTCCTGCCTGTTCTGCAGACTTCCCTGTGTTTTGGCCTCTCCAGCTCAGCTCTGTGTGTGTGTGTGTGTGTGTGTGTGCGCGCGCGCGCATGTGCGTGTGCACATGTGCACTCCTCTCACTCTTCAAGCTGGTCATCACAGTTGCTTAGGAGGTTGACGTTCTTTCCTGCACCAGCTGTTGCTACCATCCTAAAAGCCTTTCTGCTCATGTCCCGTTTTCTGTTTTAGTGACAGCCAGTGCCATTCCTGCCTTTCTTCTAGTCCACAGGTCCCTTTTCTGTGGCCATAACCTTATGCCACAGCCAGTCCTGCTCCTATCACAGGTTGGGCCTGCTCTGAGTTTGTTCTGTGACTTGAAACAGTGGAGTAGGTGTCTGTGGCAAAGAATGTATCTCCCCTTTCTAAAAAAAATTTAACATTTTCCAAAAACTTTTTTTTTTTTTTTAAACAGAATTTTGGTGTTTATGCCTTTTCATTTTTAGGTATGAACTGTTATTTTCCTAACATTTTGCTTATGTGTGTGTGGAGTGTGTAAAAGACCTGCAGGTGACTGGGACAAGCCCTTGTCATATTGCCCTCAGGGCCCCATCCGGCACCTCCCTTGTTCCTAAAAGTTATTGTCAGTGGTTCACTGTTGTGATCTTTCAGTAAAGGGCCTCAGGTTTCATCTCTGGAAACTATCCGATTCCTGCCTTCAAGCGTGTTACACATGTGAATCCAGCTCCAGCATAGTGGCGTTCACCCTCGCTTCACTGGAAGCTCTGCAGCTGGGCCTCCTTTACCACAGCATCCCAATAGCCTTTCTTCGCTGGCCTCTGGAATGTTCTTTGCCAAGCATTTCTCAGTGCTGCTGCCTTATTACACTCAATCTGTTGCATCTCGTCTTCCCACTCCCACTTGAGTGGCTGCAGTGGGCAGTGGTGCCATCTGCCATGTCCAACATGTGGCAGGTGTGGAACTCCACTCAGAGTCTGCATAGGGTCCTGGGATGGCCACTCTGTGGGCTCTGTGCAAGGCTGGTCATGCTTCTGCCCTGCTGGGGCTTCTTGCTGTCCTGGAGCTCTGAGTTTCAGAGATGATCTCAGCATCCAGATGGGCCCTGGAGCTGTGGTGTTTCCTGTGCTTGTTTCTGGCATGCCTCTGTCCTGATTGTTTCACATCTTTGAAGCCCATTCTATCTGGTGATTCAGCTGGTAGCCCAATCTTTCCATTTCTGCTGGAGCCCCATGTGGGGTACCTTCCCATTCTTGAGGTTCTCCTGACGTCTTTGTCCTGTGAGCTTTTGACTAACTATAATGAACACTTACTGGTGATTCCTTGCTGGCAGCTAAGGGTGAATGAGGTATGTCCTTGGGCTGTCCATGTTCCTCTCTGGCCCCCTGTATCTGTTTTCCCACATCCTGCAGCTGTCTGCTCACACCTGGGAGGAAAGGAAAGGAAGCAAAAGGATGTCAGCATTTTATTTGAATAACCTTTTTTGGGTCTGATTACAAAAGGAATCCAGTTTCATTTAGAACATTTGACAATGTAGAGAAACAAACAAAAAAGATGAGAATAAAGGTTTCCCATAATCCTGCCCAGCAAGAACCACTATATATATATGATGGCTTAGGCTTGGTCTTATGTTTGCGCATATGTATATATATATATTTTTTTCTGAGATTGTTTTTAGGCAAAATATAACACTGTGGATGAATCTTATTTTGCTTAATCTTTTGTAAACATTTTCTCAATTAAATTTTCCTTCAGAATATAACATTTTTGGGGTAGCAGTAGAGCACATGGTTTGCATGTCTAAGGCCCAAGTTGATCCCCAGCACCAATAAACCCCAGGTGTTCTCACTGTGAATAGTTTACTTAACCACTCACATTTGTGGTTTTTTTTCTGTATAATAAGTGATACTCTAATACATGTCCCCAAATCTTTGCTTACTTGCTGATTATTTCCTCAGAAAAAGTTGTTAAAAGAAATGTTCAATAAATTACTCACTTTTGTTTTGTTTTTTGTTTTTCAGTACTGTAGAGTGAACCCAAGAGCTTTGAGCTCTGAGTAGGATGTTGTATTCATCTTTTCCTACCACACACTATGACCATAGTTGTCCCTATACCTGCCAGAGGTTGAAGGGTTAGAGAAGTGAAAGAGCTGACATAACTGAGAGTCAGTATAACTGGTTCACAGGATAGGCTCAGGAGCCAAACTGCTGGGCTCCTTTGCTATCCCATGCACTCCATCTGTGTGACTTTGATCCTGTTTGTTGACATCAGTGTGTTCTGTGCCCTCTTCTATCAGTGGTCATAGCAGGAGGACCTGCACATGGAGGGTTATATGGGTAGGAAGTAGCACATGGCTAGATGTGTGCCATTTCGAGGTAGCAGACTGAAAGCATGTTGGTTGGGCCTTCACTGCACACATGCATGTTTCCTCTGTGCTGTTTGGGTACTGGGCTGCTAATGTCTTTCTTATCAAATTCTCTGTAGACCAGTAGCATCTCCCTAAACACGTACTTACGTTCAACTGTATTTCAGCTCTGCTGTTAGCAGGGACATAATATCTCTTACAGCAAAGAGGGATCAGTCCAACCTCTCTCTGATTTGCATAGCCAGGAAAAGTAAGTGCAGCTAGACCCCATTGTTACTGGAATCCTGCAGATGTGTGTGTAAAACATTTTGTTTTGTTTTTTCTTTTTTGGTCGTGGGGTTTGATCCCAGGGCCTTTGCACAAGTGACATCCCTGACCTTTGCCTTTTTGAGACAGCATCTCTGAAAGTTGCTAAGTTGCCTAGGCTGGGTTCAAATTTGTGATCCTCCTGCCTAATCTTCCCAGAGTACTGGATTACAGTTGCATGCCATCATATCCAACTGTGTAAAAATGTTGTCTAGCTTTCTATATTTCAGCTGAGTTTCCCACATACTGATTATTGTTTTTTTAATACTGTTTTGCAGGTCTTGACAAGTGTGTTGAGATCTGCCACTGTGGTTGCAACACAGAATAGTGGCTGCATGCTCAGGGTCCTTGTATACCCCTGTTTGTTGGCTTCAACCCACCACAGTAGCCACTGGCAGGAGACTCAGCGGGTAGGGCCCACATGAGCTCGGAATCCAGGTTCTGAATGTGTAGCCACTTCCCCCTCTTTTCTCCAAGTGTCTTCTTTCTAAACTGTATCCCTCTGCAGGTTTGTCACTCTCAGTATCCTGGCTGCATGGCCCTTGTCCCTGAACCCTCATTTCTGTTGTTTACCCCTCACACTCAGTCTGAGGTGATAAGAGCAATTACAGCCTGTCTGAGCCCAGTCTGTCAGCTGGTGGACATTTTTGGGCCTCCCACAGATACAGTCCCCATGCCAGCAGCTTCCTGACAACTTTGGCCACTATGTTCAGCTCTGTCCTGCTACTTGTCAGTGGCTGAGCCATTTGTTTGGAGTCTTCTTTAAAGTGCAGTGGCATCTTTTCTCCTTAATTACCATGTTTTAAGGGCCTTCTTGGTTCCAAGGCTATGGCACAGCTCAGGCTGTGTCAGTACTTAATAATTTTGCAGTAAGTGCCCAGTTCTCTTTCTTCACTGTGACTTTGAGTTGAGGCATCTGGGGGGACTAGAGGGAATGTTCACTCTTTCCCAGTTGGGTGTCCTGCTTGTCCTGTCCTCCTCATACAGTCCCGTGGCAGTGCTATCTATACCAGCATCTTCATGACTCCCAAGGAGGAGCCTGTGGGTGAAGGTGGTGGTCTTGTGATTTGGGTGGGGGTGTCATCGTCCTTAAAGGGTTGGGGCTCATGAAGAAGCAGAGGCTGAGAGGAGACAGACATATTAGTCATAAGAACACCCATTTCCTTATGGCTTGTCACAACAGTGTAGCCTCTCTAGTTTTGATTTCTGTTGGGTAAGTGTTGTGTTTTGGTGTGTATTGTATGAATCAAAACTTTATTGAAGTCTGATCAAGCATAAGATACAGAATGCTTACTGTGGAGTCAATGACATTTTCCATGAGCATTACCCTTAGTGATGCAATGAGTAGACAATAGTGAGTGTCCTGGTGACCCTGCCAGAGTCTCCCATACAGAGGTGACTATTGGTGGGACTGCTTTTATTACAGTGACTTCTCAAGCTCTGAAAGCAAATGTCACAGTAGAAAAGGAGATGTGGACTCTGTTGTGGCCGCCAGATGTGACACCTGTGTAGAGGTGGGACCAGAGGCATTTTTTCTGTAGTAGAGAGGTGTTCTGTGTTGCAGATGGACGTAGCCTATGCATCCACTCTTCTCATAGGCATGTGGGCTGGGCCTAGGTTTGGCCACAGTGAGCCAGGGTGGGATGAATGTGTTCCTGAGAGTCAACTGCAGGAAACCCATACCTGCCTCTTTTTCACAGACCTGGGGATGGGTGGCTGCACACTTACTTTGTGAGAACCACTGCAGCCATGTGTGTCACCACTGAGAGAGTCAGACTGCTTAGTGGCATCAGCAGCCAGGGGTGCCGTGTGGCCTGTGTAGAGAATCTTGTTCTGTGATCACAGGCCACTCAGATATCTGGTGACATGTTCTCAGTGCATTTTTTTAGTTACATGTTTTGTTTTCCATGAATTCTTGATCGTTACCTATTTTTCTGTCTTTAAAAAAAATTAATATTTAGGACTGGGGATGTAACTCAGTGGCAGAGTACTTACCTAGCATGTGTGAAGCCCTGGGTTTGATTCCCTGTACTGCAGAAAAATAAGAAAGAAATGCAATTTTTAGAGAAGTCTTTAATAGCTTAAGGAAGGTTTTCTTTTGTCTGAAAATACGATACCCTACTTAGACATTTTCCCTCTGTTTGGTTATAAGTGTTCTTCTAGACATCAAGTGTTTGATTCTTAATGCAGTTTGACTTGATAGTCTCTCAGAGCTCCTGTTTTGATTTTAGTTCTGTGTGAATGTAAAAAGGCTATCTCTTTCTTAGATCATTAAAATTTTCTTTTATACTTTTCCCTTTTATGAGTCTACCTTGTCTGTCTAAAATTATTGATACTGTAAGGCTATCTTTTGATGTAAGTTATGTGTCTTTTCTGTTGTGGTAACAAAATACCATAGTGCCGGTGGTTAATAAACTGGAGAAATCCACTACTTGCAATTCTGGCACCTAGAAGCCCAAGACCAAGGCTCTTTAAATATGGCCTCTTCCCTGAGGGAGTGATAGGAACTCTTTGTGATCCTAGAGCTGAGTTAGAGGAAGCTTATCTACTTTTCTTCCTCAAATTCTCTGAAATGAAAGATTGAGGATATCCACTCTCAGGAATGTTCCTTGTTAACTTCTGTGGTCCCCACCCCTTAGGATTCCTTCTCAACAGCCCCCGTCCTTTGTAGGAGGACAAGTATAACAACTAACTTGGGTAAGAGGCAGAGGCAGGTGAATTGCAACTTTCTTTTGGGCTGTGTCCTCAATGCTCAGTAAAGGCAGGGACAATGGGGATTCATTTCTCAGGGTCCTGGTGGTAGGGGAACACTAGTCTCTCTGTGTGGGGTTTGCTCCTCAACTTCCAAGAATGCCTGAGCTTTAGACCTGTTTGGGGCCTGGTGATAGGAAGTTTGGGAAGCACATATTCCAAGGTCTGAGGTAAAATGCGAGTGCCTTCTAAGAAAGTTATTGAATGGGTGGTGAATTGCCCATTGAGTGGTAAGAGTGAGCGGCAGTGGAAGTCCACACAATAGCTCAGGAAATGTGTTTTCTCAGCACAGGCTGCTGAGCCCCATTTCCTGTCTCTAATCTGCACTGAGCAGATGGGCCTGGCAGGGTATCGGCTCCATGCAGCCTTCTACGTCTGCTCTCCGCTTTTCTGAGGCAGGTGTATGTGTGTGAGGCTGGGTTGGTGATAGCGAGGCTGTCTATAGTGGTGGCTCTGTGCCTGTCCTGCAAGGCTGGTAGGGAGACCCTTCCCTCTCTCAGCTGGTAGAGGTCACTTGGACCTCCTTCTGCCAACATCAGGGCCATAGAACATCCTCATGTACCTATGACTGTCCCCTCATGTGCTGTGGTCTATCTGAGCCTTGCTTTTTGTCAAGTGCCTCATGTCCTCCATGGACCTTCGGGAAATTAAGTAGGTAGGCACTGTCACAGCAGACTTTGATTTTCCTATACGCTACTCCAAAACTTCTGGAATTTCATTTCTAAATTGTTGTTGAATAGAATCTTCTAAATTACCTTTACCCTTGCCCAGCACTGTGGCCACAGGTATCTTTGGCAGCACAGTTGATATGCCGTGTGTTAATTTATAGTCAGGACTGCTGCTTCCTGAGCTCCTTGTCCTTGAAGGGGTCCTTCTCAGAGAGCCACATCTAGCTGGAAAAGTCCACATCCATATCTAGAGCCATGCCATGCTGGCCTTGCCTACCTCCAAGGTGACCTCCCTCTCTGTGCTCCCTTTTGGGGCTGAGGTCTGTGCCATGGCCTACTGTAATGAGCAGTGGTAGCCGACATAGATCGCGACTTTGTCTCTGCAGCTTTGGCTGTAGGTTGGTACTATGTAGAGGCTGCCCACATCTCTCTTGCCTTTCCTCCAGTACTGTAATTTGCTTCTCTGGGCTGTGATCATCCTTTCTTAGCTGTGGCCTGTGCCATCTGTCCAGCTAGGGGTGCCCACTGCAAACCAGGCCTGGGACCTGCTTTTTTACAGTTCTAAGTGCTGCCTGACAGAGGCCCCCCTAGGCCTACCTCCCTTCCCTGTACTCACACATTTCCTCCTGGCCTTCATCATTTTGGGGCCATAGCTTCCCCTTGCTCTAGAAGCACTGCAGAGTTTCTTGGGAAAAGGCATGAGAAGATTCCTAGGTGACATTTGAGAACTGACTGGCAGGAGTGCAGAGCACAGCTCCAAGGGAGCATACTAACTGTTTCTCAGTACTCCTCTGGGAGAAGTTTGAGAAGCAGATGGTGGTCTTCTCCTTGTCTGTTCTGCCTGCTGCTAACAGGTGGCAGACAGGGACCCAGCTTGAGCCCACAATGCATAAGGTTTTACATGTCCAGCAGTTTACCTCTTGAACCTGTGCTCCTGGAGACATAGTTCAGTTGGCCATATTTCGTATTTGGAGTCCCTTGACAATTGGCCTTGCCAGCTCCCTCTGGCCACCTCAGTCTTTGCTGGTGCCCTTCCATAGTGCTTCCCCAGCACTGGGGTCACCACTGAGGCTCACAGGCATTTGCCTGGCCTCTCGAGCTGTGTACTTGGGAAGTGCTTCAGCAGTGCCGACAAGCACTAACCCTGCCTTTTAAAGGTCACTTCTGTTTCAGTCAGCTCTTAAAGTTCAAGAGGAAATAAACTGTGTAGAGCTGGCATTTCTCAAGCCCAGTGTCAACCCTCCAAGCCTGAGCCTGGGGTGAGAGGAGTGAGATTAATAAATGAGTGGCCGTGTTGACATAGCCATCAGTCAGCAGATGCCTCCCTTTGCTCCTGACTTGTGCTAAAAACAATGGAAGAGAAAGCAAGAATTGTGAAAGCTTCATTTTCTCTTTTCATTTTTGTGTTCTAGGGGAATGCTTTGGAAATGTTTCTTCCTTAGTTGCTGACAGTGTTAGAGCCTGTCAGCCCTGGTCACATACAATGTCCCCCATCCCCGCACAGAGAGATGGCTCTATTCCTTTCAGGGGCCCCATGCTGTGCATTCCTGATTGATGGGTGGGGGACACACCTTGTCAAGGGAGAGACGGCAGAGTGCCTTGCCCAGCTGGGTATTGACTTTCAGGCTTTGGGTCCAGGACAGCAAAATCAATAGGAGAATAAACAGGGGTGCGGGCTGTATTAATCAGGCACTGCAGCGGAGACTGGAGGATTATAGCGGAGCACAGGTGTCGATCGAAGGCCATGCGGGTGCAGGCGGTCCAGCTCTGCTGGCCAGCGTGCTGCTATTGATTGTAGGGGTGCCCAGAACCTCGGCATCAGAGCTGCTAATTGGGCTGTTTGGTGATTCCAAAGAAAGAGATGTTGCTGAGATTATTCTGTCTCATCTCTTAACTGTGTGTCCGATTTAACTCACCATCTCAATTAAGCACTGTGCCCTAGCTTCGAGTTCCTCAGAGCGCTCCCCAGCCGGGTCCTGCAGTGTGCCTTCTGCTGTCTGCAAACTCCAGTAGTGAGGCTCTGAGACATCAGCCCATCTCCACTGACATGCTCCTGTCAATTCTGGGTGTCAAATGAAGTTACTCCCTTGATAGAAACTCAAGCCAAACTCTCCAAGGTCCTCTCTGTCTTTCCTTTGTCTCTCACACTCACACACTCAGATAAACTCTCAGCAGTCACATACTCACTCTCATTTGTGCTGACATACATTAGGCTGCTGTGGCTTCCTCTTCCTCTCTTCTTTTTCCTCCTATGTTCCCATTTATGTTAATTAGTGCTCCCTCACTGTAATGAAATATCTGGGATCCTTACTAAAAAGAGAAAAGGTTTGTTTACTGTGCTGGAGGGCTTTATTTTTTTGTTTTCTGGTGGTACTAGGGATTCAACCCAGAGCCTTACTGTGAACAACATCCCCAGCCTCCCCCCACATTTTTGAGACAAGGTTTTACTAAGTTACTGAGTTGCCCAGGCTGGGCTTGAACTTGTGATGCTTCTACTTCAGCCTGCCAGCGTGCTGGGATCACACGCTTGTGCTGCCACATCTGGCTATCCCGAAGTTTTTCGATCCATACAATGGTACTTTTAGAGTTTGAGAATGTTGCAGGTGGGATAATGGGTGATCAGAGCTTCATTTCTTCCAAGGTTTATTCGTGGGGAACTCAACAGATTTTGGTTAGAACTCAAGGCCTGGCTGAAGGAGAGACAGAGAACAGGCCAGAGACAGTGCACATGACCACTGTTCTCTGTGTATCCCTTGTCTGTTAAGGGCCAGAACCCCCTTTCTGGCTTCTGCTCACACCTGCCAGTGTTGCTGGCCTTCTGTTTTTTTTCTGTGTTCTTAGCACTCTTTCAGGTCTGGCCTCTCTCAGGCGTCCATGGCAGCTCTCTCATTCTTTCTGGACTCAGTTTACTCCCTCCT